>JASSUY010013060.1:0-30249 GCA_032466535.1 Forpus xanthops | reverse complement strand
CCCCCCCCCCCCCCCCCCCCCCCCCCCCCGTTTCTCAGCTTGTAGAGAACTGCTGGTCTCCTCTCATTGCAGAGAAACTGCAGTATATGCTGCAGCTGCAGAGATGATGGGGCTCAGAGAGCCCATTCCTCCTTGGCATGCATTGTATGGGGTTCTGCTTAATTCATGGTGGCATTTTCTCACACAAGGGTGCGCAGAATGAATGTATGTGTTACAAACTCCCAGTGGATTTGCGAGAAGCTCTGCTACCACCTGTGCAAAGGGGGGTGGGAGGCATACAGTGCAATGACTAGATCTGCTTTCGGGTCAGTGGAAGGTGTTTAAATTTCTTGGATTAGCAGTCCTTTTTCTCAAAGGATCTGACAAAACAATTTCAAAATCCAGAGCCAGTTTTATCTTTGGGGGGATGAGAAGGAAGAAATACATGTAGCCAGTAAAAGAAACTAATTTTCTTACAGCTAATATATTAATAATTCTTGCATGTATTGCATATTTGCAATGGCCTTTAAATGAAGCAGTGGCCTTTATTATGATAACAAAATGTTTTGAATCTCTGCAGTTCCTCTAGTTCTTGAATTATTTGATCCTTTTGCACATGACCAGAAATGAATATGAAGCACAAAGGTTATTGTAAAAAGTCTTGGTTATTTTTGTTTTGTTTGTTTGGGGATTTTTTGTGGTGCTAGTGGTGTTTGTGTTGTGTGTTTAGGGTTTTTGTTTGTTTGTTTGTTTGTTTTTTTGTTTGTTTTAACCGGTGTCTTAAAGAAGTTATCTTTGGTCTTCATTCTGTGATCTTTGGAATTTGTCAGAGATTCTCATTTTATAAACATTCATAATGCTTTTAAGCTCAGACCTAATATTTGATGCATGAGTTGCAGTGCCTGGGAGATGAAATCCTTTTCTTGCTTTCTTCTTTCCATGCCTGAATGCTATTTTGTGTAAGTGGTAAAGATCTAACTTGAAGCCAAATCTGCTGCTTGGATGTAATAATTGTGGCTAGTAAGTAGGAAAAAATTCATTGCAAAACCAGACCTTTTTCCTTGTCAAAGTAGTTTGTAACAGAATGTCAAGATTTTAAATAGGGCTGGAGCTGAGGCCTCTGCCCAAGGAAAGGCTGAAGGGTTTCCCATTTTAACAATACTCTTACTAAATTTGGGGAAAACAACTAGGGACTTAGTTTCACTTACTTTGGAATTTGTGGAGTTTATACTACTTTCCCGTTAAATCTGAACAATAGGAGAGTAGTATCAAAATTTACTTGCCATGAGATCTTAGGCACTTAATTCCCCAACTTAGGCAAATGAACCCAAAAATGCAAGTAGTACAGAGAGTACCAACAAAAAAAATGGAGGAATGTATTTGAGACATTAGTATATGGATCAAGTTACAGATGTGCTCAAATGCTTAATGTTCTGTAATGATTTATTTATGCAGTATTGTGAATCTTTTTATATATTATCAGTTTCTTAAACTGCATTAAGGCAAAAAAATTTTGTTTATAACTTTTCTCTTTTCTAGGGTGGTTGGGGGGGTCTGTTTTTTTTTGGTTTTTTTTTTTTTTGCAACATGTGAAATGGGCATCTGGAGCAGGTGAATAGATAGGCTTTGGCACAATGACTTTATTAAATTCTGTGTGTCTCTCTTGGTTTTCCTTCCCTACAGTATGGCATCTGGAGAGCCTAGTATTTGTTATCTGTTCTCTTATTAAGCATAATGTATCTCACCTTTCTGGTCTGGACAGTACTGTGGGATGTTTTGCCAGTTTTCCTGAAGAGTGGTAAAATCTGCCTGTGTCCTGGTGAACACACATCACTCTCGTGGATAAAATCCAGGACTTCATACTACGGTGAACTACTTGAAAGCTAAGAAGGCTCCCTAGTTAAGAAATCTGCTTTTCCCATGGTTCAGATGCTTAGCATCTGAGTGTTGTTAAATTGACTTGCAGGTCCAGGATAAGTATTAGTAACCTGCTGTAAAAAGGACGTTTTAACACCTTCATCAACTACTGCTGAGCAGAGAAGCTTGGAGGGTGGCACTTTTTACACCCCTGTGTAAAATGTTCTTGTATTTGAACAGTTATGCTGATTGTCTTCAGTTTACTATTTAAGGAAAGTAAGGCAGCTTATTCTTATATTTACATGGAGGCCTGCTTTACTGCTGAAAAGAAAAGTAGTATTATTGAAAATGGCTTTCTTCATCTAGATTTTGCATGACATGATCTTGAAGTGCTGAAAGCCTCACTTCAGAGTGAAAAGCTTTAACGCAAGGAAGCAGAGTATTTGAGGGACATGGTTGTCTGCAGTGTTGTGCTTCTTTAGTGGAGAAGACCAAGTGTTTGAGTTGTTATGCATGTGATTCAGATTAGCTTTGTCAGTTGAACTACAACATACAAATTTTTGCTTGGCTCTATTTTTATTTGCACTGACTTAAAGTATTTGTTGACCAGCCAGAATTATTTCCACATGATACCCCGGGGGGGGAGGAGGAAGTTGTGCTTTTTTCAGTTTTATGTCAGAAGAAGGGATGTCTAGATGGGAATCTTAAGAGCCTGCAGTTTTGGGGCAAGCAGGGTTTGATGGTGAATGTCTGTCTTCTGGGACTTAGTTTTTTCCTATCACCTAACTTGCTTTCAACAGAAATCATGATTTTGCTGTCATCTTCATGGCAGAAACAATTAGGCTTTAGTTTTTGTTTTTTACCTTCCCCCTGACCTGACAAGGAGGACCTCGTTGTTGTACAGTGTCTGATGTTGTTAGTGATGCCAAAATAAAATTGGTTTTCTTGGGTTTAGTTTGTTTTGGTTTGGTTTGGTTTTTTTCTTGTGTATGAGTTGAGGTAACTAAAGTGCATGTCTTTAGCCTTGCCTTTATCAAGGTGTGCTAGGGAAATTGGTGTGTTTCCTGAAGTAAAATTTCTGCTGACTGTAATTCTGTATGCACTGGAGAAATTAGGGCTGTGATGTAGTCTATACTGAGTATTGATCTTTTTGTTATTGCTGTCAGTATTGTCTGTTTTCCTTTTCTGACCTGTAGTCTAGCTTTTCTTTCTGCTGTTTTTTGATGCCAGTGCTGAAGTATCAATCAGATAAAATAATGTATTCATTACTTCTGGCGCACATAAAGAGGTGTAAATAATGTGTTAAATTTGTAAGTTCTACGAGTGTGAGTTTTCTTCCAGGGGAAGAAAAGCTTAGAGGGTTTATTGTTACCAGGTTTAAAGTTTATCTTGTATACTGTTTAAATGAAAAGCTAAAACTTTAATTATCGATTTTCCTTGAAGAGTCAAGGGGAAAAGGTGTGGCTGCTCTCTGAATCCATTTAAACATTTTATGAGAAAATAAATACAGTCCCTCTAATTCCTGAGAGCTTTATCTACTTTTAGATTGGAAAGGAATTTAATAGCAGACAATCAAAAGATATTTGGGAGCATAATTTTAGGCCATGTCATGATTCTTTGTTTTTATGTACAGCAGTGTTTACTTACATCTACAGTTGTTTTTATGAATTGTTTACTCTCTGAAACACTTCCCTTTACCCAAATTGGAGTTGGAATGTCTGAGGTGGGGGGGAAGGGGCAAAAATTAATTGGATAGGCTTTTTTCTAATTGGAAGTTAGGAGCCTTTCCTTTTCCTGGAAAAGGTTGTACAGATAGTTCTGGACATGGCAGAGAACAGCCAGTTTAAACTGTGAATCTTCCTGGAAAATAATCACAGAATTGTAGAATGGTTGGGGTTGGAAAGGACCTTAAGATCATCTAGTTCCAGCCCCCCTGCATGGGCAGGGATACCTCACTCTGCACCATGTTGCCCGTGGCTCCATTCAGCCTTTACTTGAACACTGCCAGTGATGGAGCATTCACAACCTCCCTGGGCAACCCATTCCAGTGCCTCACCACCCTTACAGTAAAGAATTTCTTCCTCAGATCCAACCTAAACTTCCCCTGTTTAAGTTTGAACCTGTTACCCCTTGTCCTATCACTACAGCCCCTAACAAAGAGACCCTCCCCACTATCCCTATAGTCCCCCTTCAGATACTGGAAAGCTGGGTTGCTCTGAGGTCCCCATGCAGCTTTCTCCAGACTGAACAGCCCCAGTTTTCTCAGCCCATCTTCATACGGGAGGTGTTCCAGTCCCCTGGTCATCTTCATGGCCTCCTTTGGACTTTCTCCAACAGCTCCGTGTTGTCCTTGTGTTGAAGACACCAGAACTGCACACACTACTCCAAGTGGGGTCTCACAAGAGCCAAGTAGATGGGCAGGATCACCTTTGTTTCTTCTCATGCAATCCAGGCTTTCTGGGGCTATGAGTGCATGCTGAAGCTGGCTCATGTTTTGTTGATCAACACCCCCAAGTCCTTCTCCACAGGGCTGCTCTGAATCTCTTCTCTGCCCAACCTGTAGCTGTGCCTGGGATTGTCCTGACCCAGGTGTAGGACCTTGCATTTCACTTACAGCGGTAATGATCATCTCTAACAAGTGCCACAGGAGATTTTCCTCTTATAAAGTTTGTGTTAGTGTTCACTTTGGAGTTTGAATTTAGGAAATGGTAGTTTCCTGCATGCTGAGTTGCTCTTTGTACATCTAGCCTTACTCCACTTACTATTTCTGCTACTTAAGAATAACTTGTGCTGATACTTGCTTCATAAAGTCTTTTCTAAAGAAACTAGAAAGCTCACAGCTATATTCTTTTTCACATACAGGCTCGTGTTATGTATGATTTTGCTGCTGAGCCTGGAAACAACGAGCTGACAGTCAGTGAAGGAGAGATCATCGTAATTACCAACCCGGTAAGACCTGAGATGGAATCAAGGCTTCAATGAGCTTTCTTGAACCAGTGCTAGTAGATGGAAGAAAAGGGGTTCTAGGTGACATCTGCTGAAAGCCTTGGCTATCCTCCTGAAGAATCACTGAATAAACTAAGTAGAATTTTCAAACAGTTTTATGGAAACAAATGCTATGGGCATTTTTGAAGGATGGGGGCCTTCTTGGGTTGTGCCTACACACTTAAGAATTTTCTCAGCTTTGTTCCCCTCTAAACAGCTGAGTGACAAGGCTGAGGAAGGAGCTAATGATGGTGGTAGCCTTTACAGCTGGATGTGTTGTCTTTTTTCATACGCCTGATGTTTCACATTTTGTATTTATATGGTCTTCCAGGTGCTTGCCGCTGGCATTTAAATCAGACATGCCAGCTCCCTTCTTGGTTTTAGTTTCTTAATCAACAACTTCAGCATTCCAAGTTTGTTCAGAGAACTTAGAACAAAAATTTGTTACTGAATTTGTGTGTACTGTCATTATTAAAGCAATATGGACAAGGTACAAGGAAGGACTGGTGAAAATATTATTGGGGATTTCATAAATAAATAGTACTTCTGAGCACTGACATTTGATTTATGTGCAGTTTGAATTTGAGTGCACTTTTATTGTCTTGTATAATTCTTACCCTTGGTAACAAGGTAAGTGTTGATTCTGGTTTTGATTTTTGCGTAGTGATATGGCTCAGTGAATAGACTGGTCTTTTAAAACACATACAGACGAAAACCCACCTGATCTTGATGCTAGGTTTTATTGATCTGGTTGTATAGGGAGCATGGGTTATGCAGAATAAACTAATACTTTGAAGAGCCTAGTCATGTATATTCCTTACAGTTTTTAGTTCCACTGGCCTTAAATATTTGAAGCAGGTGTTTAATAGAACCAGCACTTTCTTGTATGGTATGTTTTACTGTGGCAGAGGTAATGTTTTAAGTTGCTTCAGGAGTTTAATGCTGTTTCACAAAAGTAGGACTAAAGAAATAGTTTACCACTTTTAAGGTAGTTCTTGCTGAACAAAACATCTGTGTTAAGGTTGTTTAAAAGCAAGTAAAACTTCTTAGGTTTTGCTGTCCATGATTGAACTGTGACATGGGCTGCCACAAAAGGTTTTGATCTTTTTTGATATAAGTTTAGATGGCAATAATGTAAGTTATGAAAGTCCACCCATGATCACTCTGAAGTGTAGCATTGCATATATCATTTCTGGCTCAAGATGTCATTGCTCCTGCAGTTAATCAGGCTAGTTGAATTTATAATCTGAGGTGCTGCATTGTTTGTGTTCTTATGTGTAAGCTTTCAGGTACATAAGAAAAAGAAAATTAATTTGTTATTTTAATAACTGATTGATCTTTACTGTTTAAAATCTTGAATACATAAACAGACTTCTTACTATGTGCAGGATACATAAAATTTCCAGGTTGAAGAACAAAATAAGGAATAAACAAATACATCTGTTAAAAGACAAATTAAGAAAACCTGAAATTCAATAATGGCGGTCTAGCATATGTAGTTCCAGTTTTCAGCTGTGAGTTAGCTTGACCCATAACAATGTGTTTAAAGAACAGCTTGATTTAAAACAGAACTAGCTTATTGCTAATACAGTTGTCCTGGAATTGACTTTGCTGAACTGCTTAGTGTATGTGGGATATTTGTTAAAAAAAAAAAAAAAGGAAACAAAACTACCCCACAATCAAATATTAGAGTGTTCCACTGAGATCAGTGGTGAACTGTCTTAATTCTGTCCTAACTAACAGCATGAGATGTGCCTCTGAAGTTTCCTGTATAGTGTCTCCAGATCTTGCATGGCATGTGCCTCTCTTAATCTTGAGATTCTCCTTAATAATTTTGTGGGTTATAGCTCTCACCACACACCTCTGCATCTTCAATAAGTGAAGCAGAGATTTTACAGATACTAGCAACTGCTTAATTCCTTGGGTGCTGTTTCCTTACAATCTGTTGATGAAAAGTAATGCTTTGGAATTGGCTTTCTAATAGCTGCGTTTTGATGTGGGCTGTGTCCAGACAATTGACTAGTTTCATAAAGTGCTGAAAACCAACGTTTTTCCACTTAATGTTTGTTAAGTGTAAAGTCAACAGTAGCTGTGTGAAACAAGAACAGTTCATGTTCTATATAAATATCGGCTGCTTCAGCAGATTTAAGTAAATTTGTTTGTGGTCACGGCAGTTGTAGCTGTGTTTTGAGCATTGCATTTGACAGCAAGACAGTGCTTCTTCCTGAGCTGTTTAAAGCATGCTGTGGGATCTGTCTAGCAAAACTATTTCTATATTATTACTTCTCCTAGGATGTTGGTGGAGGCTGGTTAGAAGGAAAAAACAGCCAAGGTGAGAGAGGACTTGTTCCAACAGATTATGTTGAGGTAAGTAACTACACTGCTCTGCACTAAGAAAGCAGAACTACTGAAAAAGCTATCCTCTGGTTTGCTGATCAGACTGTAGTTCTCAAACATAAAAATTCCAGTGTTAAAGCTTAGAATATATAATCTTATTGAGCAGCTATAGCTGGCTTTGGAGACCAGTGCAAACATGCCATCCAAGCTGCTGTGCTTCTTAATCATTTCCCAAGAAATGCAACAGGAGGTTATCTGTAACGAATACTGGTGAGCTGCAGAACATGAGCTGGTTTAGTCTGCTTCTCGATTTGGGGGCCTTGTGATCCAGTAATTTTGTTTTCCTGTCTGAAGGTACAGATATGTAAGTGAAATAAGTAACCCATGGTTACATTAGTATTGCTGTGGCTGATTTGCCACATGCTTATAAATCTCTGGAATGGAATTCCATTTTGGGGGGTCAGGATATAGTATCCTAAAACCAGAGACTACTCAGTTTATATTCTTCTTGAGGCCATTTGCTGTCTCTTTGGTGTATGTTGATTTGCTCTTTGTTTTAAAGACAAGTGATATGGAGGTGGGAATGGAATGGGCATCTCAGTGCAAAGACTGGAATCCATTTCACTCTTGGAGAGGCCAGTGTCTGTAGGTCTGCAGGTTGCCAGTGGGGTGAAGACTCTGGCTGTAATTCCTGCATCCTTTCTTAAGGCATGTCCCTCCCTTCTTTCACCAATGCAGTGTTGATTGAAAAAGTGTGTGTGTGTGAGGGGAGAGGATGAAATGATGCTGGCTCACATGACCATGTTTGTCTTCAGCTTTGGCAAACTTATGGTCAACTAGCTTTTGGTTTTCAAAACTTACTGTCCCAAATCACCATTTGCATCATTTGATTAATGAAAAAATATTTTGCTGCTTTTTCAGATTATAACGGAAGGTGCAAAAGATGGAATTACCTGTGGTAACTCATTAGCTGACCAAGCCTTTTTTGATTCCCTTTCTTCAAGTACAGCTCAGACCAACTCTGCTGCAAAAAGCAGTAATCAGGTATGTCTTGTAGTTTTTCAGTGGGCATGGCAAGTTTTGTTGACTTAGATGCTTGCATTCTTTGTGCTGTACTCTATTTGTGAACCCTTGTAAAAGTACTAACTAAAATAATTGTTTTTTTCATTAGAGACTACTTTTGTTGAATATTTGTTATGTGTGACTGTTCAGACACTGTCACTGCTAGAAAATTTAGTGCTCTAACACTATCAGAAATAGAGCAGTTTTATTCTTTCCAGTCTGCAGTCATATAAATCTGTGACTACCTCAGTCTCTCTACATCATTAAGTACACTAGCAAATTACTTTTTTTTCAAGGTAGTTGTGTAAGTATGCCAACTTTCTAAAGGAGTCAAAGCTTAAGGGGCATTGTTTTGTTTTGGTTTTGTTTGTTTTAAATATCTACTACAATTGAGTGGACTGTGCATCATCAGAGTGAATGGATATGTGTATTTTCCAGAATTTGAGAGTTCTTTGATTGAAAAAGATGAGGCAAGTTCATGCATTGTCCCCAGTTAGTGAAGAACAGGTTCTCTTCGGTTTTGCTGGAAGAATGGTTTTCTCCCCCTGCTCACCCACACCACCCTCACCCCCTATTCCTAGCTTTTTGCCTGGTGTGTCAGTTCATTAAGCAGCAAATATTTAGTTTCAGATTAGGTATCTGAGGGCATGCATTGTCTTAAACACAAACTGTTTATTATGATCTACAGAGTGCTGCATGTCCCACGTGAAGGAAGAGTTAAACGTTTCAAAGTCCACAGATCAACAGAAGTACAAAATCTGCTTTTTCCAACAGTAGCATGTGAAGGTCTTTTGTTTTAGAAAGTAAATGCTTTACTTACTGTAGCAGCTGGGGACATGCACCTTGTTTGTGGGTCAGTTAAATATCAGTTATTAGTTTTCTTAATTGTAACTTGCACCAGAGGACTTTGACATGAAGTGAGATCTCTTGAAAACTACATATGGCATTTTTGTATGGCAGTGAATATATAATGGTTCATCCACTGTATAGTGTTTGCTTTGTGGTTTCTTATATTCAGGTAGACGATGCCAGGATTGTTTTTTTGTGATCACACAAATAGTGACAACTCCAGACCTCATCAATGAGTCTGTTCCAATGTTTATAACTTATTTTTTTTCTATTGATGCCCAGTTAATATTTAGGCTAAACACAGAACTCTTTAAATGTGTCATAAATTTCTCATGTCTGACTGAGGCAAAAGCATTGATTATAGGCTCATTTACCCTGAGTAAACTTGCAGTAACTTGAAGATAGATTGGGAACTTTGTTACTCTTGCTGCAGTTTTGCTTCATATGGAGTTTCTAGCTAAGCTTTATTTTGGGGAAGCTTGAAATATTTGCAGTAGCTAATTCATCCTTCTAAAGGAAGAGAATGGTAGAACTTGATTTGGTCTGGAATGAATAAACAGAATACCTTGAATGGTAGTAGAGGTATTTATCAGAGCTTGATCTGTGGTTAACACAAGGTACTTCTGCCTGGAGAAGGGAAGTCTGAGACAGTTGGGAGAAACAGTGTACCAGAGTGTCTTACAGGAAAACTCCATGGCTAGCATTAATAGGAGAGAGAGATGAGGAGACCATGCACCTGCATGTGGCCAAGGCCATGCAAGATGCAGAGGAAATTTCCACAGGCTAGTGTGTCTGGGTCTGTTGCTTTCCTGCTTGTTGTTTTTTTTTGTTGTGTTTTTTGTTTTGCTTTGTTTCAGAAGCCATCCTGTTGCATGGTCAGGATTTCATGTCATAAATTATTTCTATTTTCTCAAGGCTTTTTTTTTTTTTATGTAATAAAAAAAAATCAATAACTGCTGTTCGGTTATGTATAGTTTCTAGAAAAATTGCAGATCTCAGTTTGAAGACTGTTTTCTTCAGCTTCTGACATAGATCTTTTCTTCCAGTGGCTTATTGCTAATGGGAATTTAATTTGTGTACTGAGCAGCCTAACTTTGACTTCCTGCTGTTAGGCCTTTCTCCCAGATCAGAGAGCTCTCTATTGCATGGTATTTTCTCCTTTCAAAATTCTACTGCTAATTGTCCTCTTGAGTAAGAAATTGTCTGTTCTATCTGTCTGGTGTAAGACACTTTTTCTGCCTTCAGAAGAAAAGCTTTCTTCTGCAGTCTCTCTGATTTTACGACTTTTCTGCAATGTGTATATTGGATGATGTGAAACAGGTTGACAACAGTGTAGAAAAGCCTGATACAGTGAAAGATCTTTGATTCCTCTAATATTGCATCACAAGCTTATACTGAGTTGTTCATCCCCTGCGCACCTATTTTGGAACCACTGCTTATAAGAGTACAGTTCTGCTTAGAAGAGACAAATTCTGCTCCACTGGTGTGACCCTTCTCCTAAATGTTTTCATCTGTGTTAAATTATAGAATCATAGAATAGTTAGGGTTAGAAAGGACCTTAAGATCATCTAGTTCCAACCCCCCTGCCATGGGCAGGGACAGCTCACGCTAAACCATGCCGCCCAAGGCTCTGTCCAACCTGGCCTTGAACACTGCAAATGGAGTATTCGCAGCTTCCCTGCGCAAACCATTCCAGTGCCTCGCCAATCTTACAGTAAAGAATTTCTTCTTTATATCCAGTCTAAATTTCCCTTGTATGAGTTTGAACCTGTTACCCCTTGTCCTGTTACTACAGTCTCTAATGAATAGTCCATCCCCAGCATCCCTATAGTTCCCCTTCCGATACTGGAAGGCTGCTATGAGGTCTCCACGCAGCCTTCTCTTATCCAGACTGAACAGCCCCAACTTTCTCATCCTGTCTTCATACAGGAGGTGCTCCAGTCCCCTGATCATCCTCGTGGCCCTCCTCTGGACTTGTTCCAATAGCTCCATGTCCTTTTTATGTTGAGGACACCACAACTGCACACAGTACTCCAAGTGAGATCTCACAAGAGCAGAGTAGAGGGGCAGGATCACCTCCCTTGATCTGATGGTCACACTCCATTTGGTGCAGCCCAGGATGTGGTTCGCTTTCTGGGCTGCAAGTGCACACTGTCGGCTCATGTTCATTTTCTCATCAACCAACACCCCCAAGTCCTTCTCCACAGGGCTGCTCTGAATCTCTTCTCTGCCCAACCTGTAGCTGTGCCTGGGATTGCTCCGACCCAGGTGGAGGACCTTGTACTTGTCATGGTTAAACTTCATCAGGTTGGCATCAGCCCACCTCACAAGCATGTCAAGGTCCCTCTGGATGGCATTTTTTTCCTCCAGTGTTATCAACTGAACCGCACAGCTGGGGCTGGGGCAGAGTGAGAAATGGAGACCTTGACGCTGTGCAAGCACTGCTCAGCAATAACTAAAGCATCCCTGTCATTATCAACATTGTTTCCAGCACAAATCCAAAACATAGTACCATACCAGCTACTTTGAAGAAAATGAACCCTGTCCTTGTCAAAACCAGTGGAACCAGTTACATTTGAATGCAGACTAGGTCTGTAAGTTTTTTCCGGTCTTAGTTTTATTTGTAAAGTTCTGAAGTGGTTAGCTTCTCAGTTTAGGAGTACATCTCAAATGGCAGTGCGCTTCTGTCAGGGCTTTAAGAAATTTCAACAGATTTCTTTTTAGCTTTATATATTGTAATTTTGCTGTCATATCTTCCTGTGCCCTGATGGGTAAAGGGAAATGACTTCAGTGCAGTCCTGCATATAATACAGAACCCTAAATCATTCCAGTTTCTCCAGACCAGTTTCTACATGTGCGTTTCTCTCTCAGAATAGAAGTAACTTCTTCCATCTGTCTACACTCTTCCCTCAAAGAAAAGGCTTCGGCTTTCCTACTGTGCAAGCCATAGCTTTTTGATGTTACGAAAATGTTATCGTCTCAAACACTGTCCTACTTCCTGCCTGTCACTTTCTAGGAAGGTTTTTTTATTGTTGTTCAGAATATAATATCATGAAAAGTAATTAATAAGCAGTAGCTAAAAGAGCTGGTATTAATTCCTTTTCTTCACTGGGAAAGACACAATGACCACAGCAACACTACAGTGTTGTATCTTATTTGGGTTTGACACAGCTATAAAATGACAGTAAAAAAGGGGCACAGAGGTACTTTCTCAGGAGAAGAATTCTGCATGACCCTTGGCAGTTCACCCTTCCCCAAATGATCCCTTTAATCAGTATTGTCCCAGCAATACCTGTCTTGGTAAAGCTTGCAGCTGGTCTTTTAAAGAGCTACTCGTAAAAGATGTTGGGGAGATGAAAAAAATCAGAGAAAGCAATGAAGCTAATTATGCACAAACAAGAGAAAAAAATTATTTAAGGTGACTATTTTTATACTCAGAAAAGCAGATAACATTTAATGTTGAATCTGCCCACAAATGTGAGGTTTAATGTCTGAAAAGCCTTAAAAAAATATTCCACAAAATACAATTTAAGTAATATTTAGTTGTCCAAGATGAAGGCTGTTGTATGGGTTTTGTATGGGTCTTGTTTTGGCCTTGCAGCCCTTGCGCAGAGGAATGAGAAATCTTTCTTCACTGTCAATCTGCTGTTCCTTTGAGCAGCAATGCATGGTGCTAATTTTAGACTGTCATTTAGAGCAAGCAGTAAGTATATCAGCACTTTTTTTCTATTAGATTTGCATTTATATATTACAGTTAGTTACATGTAAACTCTTGTGGAGGTAGAATAATGCTGCCAGTAATAGCACTAAAATGAATATAAATTATAGCAGGTTAAACCAAATAAACATCTTGAAATACATTGAACACAATTTCTCATTTCTGATGAAAAATGAGCGATGTATTTTTCTCCTGTAGTATTTGATGCAGAGTTGCTTACAGGGTTATGGCAACAATGGGTATCCTGCTTCACACCTCTAAATAGTGTTTCTCATGCAGTTGACCAAGAAGTTTTTAACTTGGTATCATTTAGAACCTTCATAATTAAAGTATGTATGGAAGTAATGTAAAAGTCATACTGAGTGGTCTCTTTCAACAGTTAGGGTTTTTTCTTCTGTTTTATTGTTGGGGATCAAGACTAGTTCTTCTCAAGTCACAGGTGTACTTGCATTTATTTTGCATGTGTACCAGGTTCAGAAACTGGTGTTGTAACAACAGTGTTCTCTCTCCACATTCTAAACCACAACTTGAGCTGTTTTTTCATTTATCCAGCTTAAAATGTTTTAATAGTTGTGAACAAATATCAGCTTTCCATTTTAACAGTGATGATTACCTGAGTTATTTAAATTTCATCTAAATTAAATTTAAGTTACAATTGTATTGGCCCAAACTATTTCTCCTTATTAAGAAGCTAAAGCTTTTAAATTTCTAGTGGTCTGTAAACAAACTGTATGTGCAGTTGATCGTACTGTAGCCTTACTGGTTATGTGTGTAACTTGCATGTTTGACCTTGGGATAGGAATGCTAGAATTTCAGTATACTATTTATTTTAGCCTCTGTGATTTCTCCTCCTTCCCCTCTAAAGCTGAAAGTCTAGCCTTTTTTTTTTATTACTCTTTTTTTATCTTTCTCTTCCACCAAAGAATAGAACACTAGTATTAAAAATGTATGTGTGAAATTCAAGTGGAGTACTGCCTGTTTCAGGATAGAAGTGGATCACCAGCTATGTTGACGCAAGAGCTGTAGATGCGGCTTCACAGTATTTAAGATATGGTTAGCTGCAAGACCTATTTTTATAAGTTGCGTTTGTAGAGGAGTTTGTTCCTTTTTCCTGATGCTGATTCTCTGACCGCTGCCAAAGTTCTGTATGAAGATGACTGTACAGCGCTTCCTACTTCTGAATAAAATAAGTATCCTGAGAGTTTGTGTTTCTTGTGAATTGCAGATTTGTCAGTTAATTTCAGTGTGATATTAGTGAGTCCACATTTCATGTCTTCAGCTTTGTTGGGGGCAGAGCTGTAAGGCTTCATGAGTAGGCAAGGGGAAGCAACTAGCATAAACCTCTCATGTTTGTATTGTTTTTTCCAGCTGTAAATGTGGAATCTCTCAGGGTATTTTCTCTCTCAGTAAAAGAGAAACTACTACGCATTTGTTTGTTATGAAAATAAATGGACTGGTTTGTGTGTAGAAAACCCTTTCCCTTCAGAAAACTGTGACTTGTGCATAGGCAGGGTGAATAAATAGTGGAACCATGTAGTTTGGTGTGCAGGAGCTGAGGCTGGTGTGTAGGCAAAAGTGGTTGAATATGAATAAGGAGGACACTAAAGAAGCTATTCCTAGAGCTTTACTTTGTATCTTTTCTACTCTTTGCAACTTAGTTCTGGAAAGGCAAATTCATTTTTCAATTTGCATACCAGAACTTCCCCCACCCTGAACTGCTACTAGGAGCAATAAATGTTAAGATTGAAGAAAATAAATATAGTGATCTTATGAGTGCACTGTTCTACCTATGTGGACATTTTGACATGTATGTTAATATGTTGCTGTAACAGCATTTCCATTCTGACTTAGCTGTGTGTGAAGTAAAGTAGAATTATTATCATGGGAAATGCGAGTCACTAATGTTTGGTTATTTTCTTGTTAAACCAGTATGCTAAATTACATTATTAAATAAGCATGTAGGTTCACCATGGAAGTTACAGTTAGTTGTTTATGGATTTTGGGAATTATCGCTTGACTAATAAACCTTAACTCTGCATAAAAACTATGTTTGTAAGGTTAAATGTAAAGTTGCCTGTATGTGTGCATAAATTATGTCTAGAAGGGCATAGTGCAAAAGACATAATAACTATGAGCAAATCAGGTGGGTTAGAACTGTTTGAAGTTCAAAAAAAATGGGGGGGAGTGAAAAAATACCCAGTGTGTCATGCTGGTTTGGCTTTCATGAGTAGTAACTTCTTGTTCCTCTTATAGGTAACACAGATAATGACACTACAACATCTTCCATTGCTACATGTAATTTGAAAGCAGCTCTTTTCCTCTCTTGCCCATCTCAACTGCAGTACTGCATTCAGACCTGTAACAAGAATTTGTGAACAGTTCTTGTTTAACTGAAATGCTAGGCAGTGACTTCATGAAGTACTTGAAACTGTGTCTTGTTTGGTTTGAAATGAAGTGCATTGACATATTAAAGACCAACTGTCCAATATGTGACAGTACCACTTCCAACTATGGAGTTGTCTTGAGGGTTGTTGGTTTTTTCTTTTTTGGTGGGTGTCTGAATGGAATGCAGAGGTTTGGGCAGCAAGTTGTTAAACTGGTAACCTGCTCATTCCTCACAACCTGCACCCCTGCCCTCAGGCAAAATCTGACTATTGAAATAGTCCGTTTTCCACAACTTGGTGTTTGCATGCTCTTTCTCTTGTAGCTTTGTTTTTGTTTGACTTCATGAGGTAGCCTTGTGGTCTAGTGGTTTGGCATTGACTACATGAAGACTACTTGATAATGGTGACAGTCTTGTTCACCCTCCTATGAGAATTTCTACTTGCCTGCACACTTAGAGTGGCATGTGGCACACATATTATAGGATCCCCTTCACCACAGGAGGGGGCTTACTGCAGTATATAGTTTTCTTCCTGACTTTTTTTTTTTTTTTTTTTTTCCTTTTAAGATGGAATCATGGGCATTTGTAACTGAAAGTGATGAGCCAAACAGCCTGAGCCATTAATACTCTTTAAACTCTTCCATCAGAAAAAAAGGCAACAAGGGAAACCCCTATCCTGTTCCCAGACAAAATTAGAGTGTGTTTTCCAAAAAGGAAGGATAAAGCGTTTTTTTAATCTTTGTGGCCTGATACTGGGGTGTCTAGAGAATATTAGAGAGGAACAGGGGTCCTTCTTCATTTTCTGACATGGCTGTGATTGCTGCTTGGAAGACTATCTGAAATCTCTGATCTGTGTTTTGAGAAGAAACCATTAGGGATTGAAGTCAGCCTAAGAGAAGACAAGGATATAATGTGGTAGTTTGATTGCCATTTACATGTGTGAAAGTGTAAAAACAGAAGCCTGAGAGAGTGCCACTGAATAAATGTATGTAGGATTTTTTTCAGTGGCTCAAACTTGAAACTAAGCAAACTTTAAAAAAAAATATTGGTTTGAGCCATGAGGGTGACAATAGATGTGAATTTTCCCTCCCCTCGTCCCATCACTGAGTATTCTTAATATGCATCTTTCTAGAAGACAATTCTGTATTTCAAACATGGGGTTTTTTGTTCTGAATCAGGAGTTAATAGGTGGAAATCTTGTGCCTACACAGTGCAGAAACAATGCACCTCTAGTGCACTTTGGATGTGGAAAAAATTGAAAGAACTGTGCTGCTCTTCATGGAAGTAACTCAGTTCTTCCATGGATTGTTTAGGTTGTATGTGTGCTCAGAGCAAGGAGAGTCCAGTGAGAGTGCCTTGGCTTTACATGATTTGTGAGCAGGCGAAGTCCAGCTCCTTTGCAGAGACTGTTTTATGAAGGGGGATTGGGGCTGGGAGTGGAGGTGCTGGATGATGGTTTTGTCCGGAAGGAAGCAAGATGACAGGAACAGCTGAGGAACAAATGGGTTCCGTAAACAGCATTGCTACTGCTCTCTTGCCAGCTGCTTCTGGAGGTCTGCTTTCCTGTTGCTTCCATATATTTATCCACAATAACTTTCTATTGTGTGATGCTATAAGCTTAGCTATCCCTTAAGTCTAGCCCATCTCTGCTTTAGCTTTTCCTAGGGGATTTCTTTAAGGAGAAAATGTATTTAAGTTGTATAATAGAAAAGAGGGCCTGCCTTTAAAGTGGAAGAAGTGCTCAAGACCACAGTGCTAAGGTAATGATATACCAGAAAAAAGCTTGGGCGTAAAATATGGGTGTGGCAGCTACTTCATCTGCTAATATGCACACTTGTTTTATGGTAAATACATCACAGTGACTGCCGTTCTGTGGTTGCTGCAGAGTAGGCTTTTAGCCATTCATATACGTCCTAGTGGAAAACAGCTTGATTTTTAGATGACTGTTATATATTCACTAAATTTTTAAATATATCTATTCAGAGGCTGTTCTCCAAAGAACTTGTATTTAGTGTAATGCCCGAGAGTAATTTAGTGTAATGCTTAAGGCATTGTCTCTGTGCAAGTAACTAAGGCAACATAAAACTGGAGAGGTATGTTCATTCCTGTGGGCTATTCAGCTGAGTCACCATGACTTCTTGTATTTTCTGCCATTTCTCTGTGCTGTGTGTCTTTTCAACGCCTCTTCAAGAGCGCAATGCTCTTCATTGCAGCTTTGGCTGTCCTGGGCTTCCCTTGATCTGGTCAGACTTAACTTTCTCTGCTTTCTTCTTCAACCCATCTTCTGTCTGTAAGAGTAGATTTCAAGGGGTGTTTCTTAAGAGTTGGAGGTCTTAGTTTTTCATGGTACAATTACCTAGATCTTAGGTTCTCAACTTAGTTTTAGCGTTTGAACATCATGTTTGTTTTGGCTTTTGTCCCTCAGGAGTAGAGTGTATCTGTTTGTCCATCAGCAGTATCCATTAATATGAGGAAGGAGTCTGCCAGAAACTATGTGCTTGGTGAAGAGGTCAATAAAAGATTTTTATACAGGGCAGAGAGACACCTCATTGATTTTTACCTTAGCTTTACTGTCTATAATTCTGGATTCTCTGGAAAATGGCGAAGATGTGATTTCTTCCTATGTAATTCATTATATTCATTAGGTAAAGATACTGATATTCCACCCCAAAGCTGAGTATTTTCCTATCGTGGTAGAATTTGTCCTCATTCAGCTATTATTAGATCTATATAAAAATACTTGACTTCTACTCCCCCAGCCCCCCACTGCTTGTGATCTGTTTCTATAGTGAGTTTGAATCTGCCCTTAGTGGAAGACTCTTAAAATCTTTAGTAATGTGTTCCCTCTGTTGTCTGTTCCCCAAATAGCCTTTTCTCCTAGATCAGTAGGAGTGAGCAAGTCTGTAGTAGTCTACAAAAAGGAAAATCAGCTGCCTTTAAGGAGTGTATCCTTGAATTTAATCTCTTGTGTACTGGTTTGATTTTACCTGGCAGAGCAAAGAGTTGCAATATTACATTTGAAGGCTGATTATTTCTTAATTATGTATGGTGTGGCATTTGTTTTTGTGTGCACACATTGGAGATTACTTGCCTACTTGGATATTAGGTATGCTGTATCAAGTCATATTAACTAAATAACAGTAGCTTCTTATGTAAGGAATTTTTTTTGGTGCTGATTAGAGGGAGATCAAAGGATTATCAATTTGAATTATAGAAAACTAAAGGTGAGAGAACATGCAATTTAATCACTTACAAAGTACTCGCTGGGTTAACTGGAAGCTAAGACATATGAATGGCTTCTTGTTTGGAATCTGTTGGCTGCTGAGATCCATGGAACTGCTGACTGGAGCTGAGGTTACCCTTTTAATAAATGCTGTGTTTTCACTTGGTCCTCCAGAGTGCAATGGGACCTTGAGGTTCCTTGAACCCTTCTCCATATCTGCTATGACTTAGATGTGTCTACAATGTGTATGGACATAAATGAATGTTTGAAGAAAGATAGGTTGGACTTGATAATCAACCTAGTAGATTCTGCAAGTCTATGAAAGGAAACTGCAATGCTGTGAGAGGTGCTGTCTACATACACATTCCTAATTCATCTCAATCTCTTCCCCAGTGCTTCAGAAAGAAATACAGACCCTTTGGCTGAAAGGAGCTGAGTGGGAATAACATATCCCACCCTTTCTGTAACATATGGGTAATATGGGCAAGAGCTTACCCAGAACTTTCTTGGACACCTCAGAAGTAAAATTTTCTGATAGCTAGAGGTAAGGCATCTGAGAGGGCAATTTAAGTAATCAGTTTCCCCTTGCTGCAGAATTTAGAATCAGCAATTGTCAGTAACTTTGATCGCCCTTGTCATTCTTTAATAGCGTACCCAGTATTAACATTATTGCCTACCCCTTTGTTTTGCAGGAGATTTTAGGGTTTCTTTGCCACCTGCCTGTGTACCAGGTTTCACATGAGCTGTAGTTCCTGAAGAGGAAAACCTTGCTCAGCCTTTTAGCAATCAACCCACTTCTCATCTTTCACTTGCCAGCAATCAGAGCAACATATATTGAAGTACAGAAAAATGAATAATATGCAAATTATTCTTCTCTAGGTGCTCTAAGCTATGTTAGGAGCAAGGGATGCTTTCCCATGTAGTCGGACTCCAGCATATCTGTTTTAAATTAGCACACCATCAGTTTATCTTTGCATGGTTACTTCTCTTTACAGAAACTCTTAACTGGTGAACATCATAGTAAGAGCAGGCTGGTATAAACTACCAGCAACTTCTTTGTAATTATTGAGAGTAGCACTGTCCACACATTAAGTGACCTCAATGATTTGCTCCCTTAGGGAGTGGTGTTTGTTCTTGCATCGCTTATCTTAGATAAATGAAAATATCCCCCAAACTATCAGAACATGAGCTGTCCACATAATGTTTCTCACTCCATCAATTGTAAGAGACCCACTTACTCTCCTGAGTCTTCTCAATGGTGATTCCCCCCAGCTTGGGGCTTAATATCCAGATCCTGGGGATTCTGTACCTAAAGAACAAGTGTTATAGGATATCAGTAGTATTCTCAAGTCTTAAAAGTTTGATAGCCTCTGTTAGGTCTGTCAGATAACTTCATTGTAGTAAATACTAAAGCAAGAGCTTTTATTCCAGAATAGTATCTCAAAGTTGAAATGAGAGGATTTTTAGTGGAGAAGAATTGAATGTGGAGTAGCTGTACCTTTTTTTTTGTGTAAGAAACAAACTTATTCAATATTTTTCAGAGAATAATTTGCCTTTTTATGGAAGTCTTACTAAATTTTCTGTACTGGCGTATGTTTGAAGACTCAGGTGAATATTATTGTCCAATAGAAATTAATTTGTATTTGGTATCCCTTTTTTGATATGCTGTTTCGTAGTTTAAAACATGCACTGGCTTCTGTAGGTTTGGAACTTCCTTTTACAAAACGCAGTTTTAAACTCTACTGAACACGACAAGCTTTGTAAGCTTTGTTTTGCTTTCCTTCCCCTTCTCTTCCTCCTGTAGTTTGGGTGTATGGGTTTTGATTTGTGTGAGGTTTTTTTTTTCTGTGAGCTGGTCTCTGCATTATGTGTGGAGTAGACTGCACTTTAGTCAATGCTTTTTCAAAGTGTAGTGTTAAAATTAAGGATCTCAACAGCATGCTAAGCTATTAATACAACTTAATGACAGATGAACTCGACAAATAGATGTAGTAGTTACAGGCATGTCTGCTCTAAGTTCTTGCACTGAGGTTTCCACCTCCACAACAGCATCAGCAGGAGAGTGTGTGTGATTACCTTCATCAGAAGCTTATGCTGAGAGTAGGTCTACAGGGATGTGCCAGACTGTTCCTTGACAGAGGTTTGTTTCCTTCCCTTGTCTTCACTGTGAATGAGTTCAGCTCTGACAGGGAAGCTGAGCAGGTTGCTGGCCCTAACTGTCACAACAAGAGTGATGGTGTGGGTGGGCAATTCATGATTTGCTTTTAGTAAAGCCACTAATCTGAGTTTGATAAAATATTCCTTGACTTCTGAGTTTGTTTAAATGTGGTAATTAGTCCATGGCTTTATGTAATTAATAGTTCACGTGCACCATACTTATGGTGTTGGTGTAAAATAATTACCATGAGTAAGAGCTTTTCCTAACACTGTTGGAAGAAATAGTTTAATTTCCCCAAGGAGATGTAACACACTTATTAGTATGCATTGATGTCACATTGCGGGAAAGCTGGTAAGTTCATCCAGGCTCTTACTGTATTTAAGAGTTGTGTGGCTGGGAATGTAAGATCTGGCAGTGCTGAATGCAGACTCGTGTTCTACCAGCAGGAAGTCAGACTTCAGGAAGTATGTGGTCTTTGCTCATTTCTTCAGCAGCTTCTTCTTTATTTTTGTATTTATACAATGTAGACAAACAATGACAATGATCCTTGGTCCAGCTGGAACATTGGGAAGTCTGGGAACTGGGATAACGGAAATGCTGTTGACAGCTGGGCAGCGAAACCTGAAAGTACAGCTAGCCAGAGAAACAGTGCTTCAAATAACTGGGAGGCAGCAGCAGCATTTGGTCATCCACAGGCATATCAAGGACCAGGTGCGCTAATAATGCTCTTATTTTTTAATCAATTGGAGTAGGTGGACAGTAGAGGTAAGGATTGCTTAATATTTCCTAGCAATGGAACAGTGGCTTATACTGGAAACAAAACTGAACCAGTTCCCTAGTGGAGCATTGCCACATGGGCAAACTGAACACTAGAATAATAGGCTTTTTAAAAAAAATAAAAGCAGACCTACAGTAGCAGACCCCTCAAACTCCCAAACTTGTGTGGAAAAATGGCAAACCAAAGTCTTGCACATACATGGTCTATTCTCAGGCATATTGTTCGGTTTGATTAACTGGAGCTTTTTAAACACTCTTGAATTTGTGCCCTGAGGCCTTTGGAGAAGTGATTTCTTAAATCCTTAGTTTAGGAAGTGGCTAGCCTTTCAGAAGGCTTCTCTACGTTTTTGTAGTAAAAGATTATGAGGAGAACTTATAACTGGGGAATGCTAACCTGGTGTCAATGCATATGGAATTCATCGATTGAATTCATTTTAACATGCCAGCATCTCTTCTTTCTCTTTATTTTTTTTTTTTCCCTCTCCCTCAATGGATTTCTAGTGTAGTGTTTTGCAGGTTGTATTAGTGGGGCACTGAGTGTAATGGTGGATGAATCATAAAACAGAAGGCTGAACTAGATCTTAATATATTTACCTTGTAGGTTATTTGCATATGTGTGCTGAGGTAGCTGCTTCTGCTCTTGAAGATAAATATTTAACTTTCTCCTTTCCCTACCCCCCTGCCCTCTCCTGTACTTCAGCAGCTGCTGATGATGATGAGTGGGATGATGACTGGGATGACCCAAAATCAACTTCACCGTCTTATCTTGGTTACAAGGAGACTGAGGCATCGGAGGCTGGGGGAGTCCAGCGTGGAAACTCTCGTGCAGCTGCTATGAAGTTACCACTTAACAAGTAATGGAAAATAGAGGGGAAAATATGTATATATTTAAGAGAATTGGAATTTGTCAAAATATTTGAATGTGTGACCATTCAACCTTCTATGCAAATATTACAGTTTTGAGGTAGAACAGGAGATGAATTTGTAGTTTGGCGTTCTCCCTGTGTGATCAGATACCACAGATAAATGAAGGCCTGAAAGTACATGACAAAGCTGTGTAATTTTGGGAAGTGTTATGCAGGCAAATAACACTTCTACAAATTCTGAACTTCTGGACCTACCAGTCTTTAATGTTTGTCTTTAACACTGTCTATGTGCTTACTGAAAATGAAAGGTGATTGATGGCTTGTCCATAGAGTGTGACTGATCAAAACTGCTGCCTCAGAGCTTGTGAGCAATTCAAGTTGCTAGGAATAAGGGAAAATTCTGCTGTCCTGTGTTTATGCATTACCCAGTTTGATTCTTGCACTACAGGAAGCTTGGTTTAGAAATAAAAATCTTCCAGTAACATGAAGCCTTGTCAGGGTTATACTAGCATTATTGCATGTTACAACTTAGTTTGTTTACTCGAAAACTACTGTTATTCTGAAAAGCTACTGTTTCATAATAGTTAAGTGGGTGAAAGCAGAGTGGAAAAGTGTTGTAGCATAATGGTCTCCTTGAGTACCTAACTAGAATCAACTGGCTGTGCCTGGCTAGTCATTGTTCTATTCATCAGTGGATGTTTTGTCCAGTTCTGCAACAGTACACTGGCATACTGCAAAACCATTTAGTGTAACCAATATAAGCACACCTTGTGTAAGAGCATTATCTGGCGATGAAGTAAGTCCTACTGTACTCCTAATCTTTGTGCAAGCAGGTAATAGCTTGGCAGTACTATAAGGTCTCAGTATCTTCCGAAGTAGAAGGAGGACTGCCATTTGCTTTTATATAATGTTTTTATGCAGACTTTAAGGGCATTGCAGTAGTTTTTCTCTATAATTGGTGGATAAATTATTTAACATAACTCATGTTTAAAAGCAGTTGCTAGATCTGCAGTTTATTATTCTTTCAGTGGTTGAATCCTCATAATCTGAAACAGCAGGGTGGTATGCATGAGAGTCTCTGTGTGTGCATTTCCAGAGTGGGTGAACTGCCAGGGAGTGCAGATGTTATTTTGTGTTCTTCGGTTGTGTTTATTCTGATGGGCAGCAGGGCAAAGGTAACTACTTTGCCTTGAAGAAGGAGCCTGTATTACACAAATAAAAGGTGGATGTTGGCTCATAAAATTCTTTTGCTTTTTCAGGGCAAATTGTTGGTTGTTAAAGTAATCCTTGTAAATTCTTTTCTATACTTGAGAAATATTAAGGTGTTTTTTTCCTACAGTGGCAGGTAATTCTACATATGTCAAATGAAGGAAAAAGCAGAATAAATGTCCTTTTGTTTTATTGTTAGATTTCCTGGATTTGCAAAACCTGGGATGGAACAGTATCTGTTGGCAAAGCAGCTAGCAAAACCCAAAGAGAAAATTCCCATAATTGTAAGTTGGGGTTGTGTGTGTAGTTTCTGTGTGTGGGTGGTATGTTTTGCTTTAGGGCCGGGGTTTTTTGTTTTGGGGTTTTTATGAATTGTTGCATTTGGCAGTTTCAGAAGCTTTTTTTAGTCCTCCCCACCCTTTCAGTTTTTCCCCAGTTTAACTTTCAGCCTCAGGGTTGCTATATGTATTTGGGTCAGAAGAAACTGATATTGAACATATAATTAGAAGTGTAACTAACAAAAAAAAAGGAAGAAAAAAAAAAAAAAAACAAAAAAAAAAAAAAAAACCACCATTTACCATGTAAGTATTGTGAAGTTTTTGTGGACTATGTTTTATTATTGAGGACTTCTTCATTGTCGAGTCTTAAATCCTTCTTTCTTCCAGGTGTGCTGATGTAATTGTTATTTTCAGTACTTTTTTTTTTTTTCCCTCCTTCTGCATCTGTATTACTTGTGATCCTGAAAATAAGCCTTCTGGGGAGGAAAAGCAAATGCATTACCTTGTCCTTAGGTTATCTAATTAGTTATTTAGTTATCTAAAACATTAGCTATGTTCATAAAGGATTGCAGTCTTAAGTCATGATGGTCAGGTCAACTTATCTGTAAAGCGCACTCTTCTGTATATATTCTGTTCTAATGAAATGTAATGCAAGTAGTAAACCTTAGAATTCATCACTCCTTTGCTATCTGGCAAAAAATGTGTAATGAAGAAGATAAACACAACTGTGGTCAATCATCTCTGGTTGCAAGAAACCCTTCAATTTTCTGGTTGTCAGTCTCACTTTTCACTTGAGAGTTTCTACTGATTAGATAGAAAGTATTTGTCCCCTTGCTCGCAGGTATTACAAAATGATATATAAAAAAACACTTGTAATTTCTTACAGATTGGTGATTATGGCCCAATGTGGGTTTATCCTACCTCTACGTTTGACTGTGTGGTGGCAGATCCCAAAAAGGGTTCTAAAATGTATGGTCTCAAGAGCTACATTGAATATCAGCTGACCTGCACTGTAAGTGTGTCTGAAACAGGATTTTCTGTCTTGCAAATATGGGTCATTTGTATGTATAAGTAATACATTTAGTGTGACTTGGTCACAGGGTTATAACAGTAAGTCACAGTTGTCTCCATTTTTTATTTATTTTGCCCAAAGACTTACTTTGTTCTGTTATTTCAAGTTCTTCTGTAGTTAGAGATTCAAAGCTCTAAATCATAAATCTTACTTGCATTCCACGTATTTACTATTCTGGTCACACTTGTTTCATGTCACTATCTGTAAATGTGTGTCACAAGTTCAGTTATGTTTCTCTTGCAGAACACTAATCGGTCTGTGAACCACAGATACAAGCACTTTGACTGGTTGTATGAGCGTCTCCTGGTTAAATTTGGATTAGCCATTCCAATTCCTTCTCTTCCAGACAAACAAGTAACAGGTAGTTGGTCTCAGTTATGAATTCATGGGATGGGAAATAAGAAGATCACTTTTTTATAAGGTTGTTATTTCTTACTGTTTGATTTTCCCACTTTTTTTTTTTAAGAAGGTATCAAAAAGACCCAAACCTTTCACCATTCAAAGTTTATGATAAGTTGTAATGGTCTACTAATTATAAAATGTCAGCACTAAGAGCATAATTTCAGAACTGGGGTTTAATTATCTAGTTCAGTGATTTAAAACCAGAAGTAATTAAAACCAATCAAACAACAAAAATCCCTAGTTGCTACAGAAGAGAATATTTATTATTGGAGAGAAGAGATAAATACTTACGTTCCATATTTGCTGATTATCTGGAGAAATAGTCTTTTGAGGGCTTTTTTTTTTTGTGGGTGGTGGTGTTTGGTGAGGTTTTGGGCTTGGAGGGGTGCTTTTTACATTAGATTATATTACATTGTAGGAGCTCCTGGAACAAAGCTCCTGTGGTTAAAAAACCCTGACAAACTGGTTTTTTTTGACTCATAAGTAAAAAGTTGCAGCTGTTTCTCCTGTTGCTTGATTTCACACCTGATTTAAAAAGCAGCTTTCATTTGTATAACATTCTCTTCTGGTTTGATGTCAGTTCAGCTTGACTAAACTCTCTGAAGCTTATGGAAATCTGTCTTCAGAAAGATTGTGACTGGACCCTTTAAAATGCTCATGAGTTCAGTCATTACAATTGAATATGGCAATGATTGTGCATTTTCAGTAGCCTCTGGCTTCCTTGCCACACAACATTATGCCCATGTGCATGTGAAGAAAGGAATGGACACCTGTATAGGAGGAACACGCATTTCTTTTGCCTATTTCCACTTGTGTGTTTTCTGGCAAGATTTTTATACTGCCTTTAAGACAACCAGTCTAAAACCAACATGCAAAAGCCGGCATGTTGCCAGCCACATGGCTGCATGCATCACTGAAATGCCACAGCTCTGCTGTGTCTGAAGAAAGCTGGCATTTATCCCAGCAACTACATTATTGCTTAAAGGAATTGAAAAGTAAGGAAGGGACTTCCTTGCCTTAGCCTTATGTTTAGAATTTGCCAGTATTTTTATTTAAACTCTGCATGTGGACTAAAAGGAAACCAGAAGACCTGATGGGATCTCTAGAATTCATCTTAGTTGTATCTTAAAATTTCAACTGAAGTTTGGCATCACAGTAGAATCTTGCCTGTGGATTTCTGTCTTCTGGAGTTGGTGTGAGAGAATAGTTTGCCTCATGCCCAAAATAGAAAAAGCATGCCTCTTTTTTCTGTAATGAGAACTAGAAAAAGACAGTGCTTATCTTCATTGTGTTAAAGAAGCTACTTCTCTAAACAGTTGTCAGAAAGAATTTTTGTCCATGGATCTTATCTAAGCCAGACTCTACATATAGACTGCTTCCAAACGTTACTGCTCCTTTGCATTCCCTGTAGGAATGCTGTCGAGATTTCATTATGGGGTAAAGGTGGAAGGGGTGTTACTGAGGGTTATGTAATGTCTCTTCTGTAGTAGTTGATTTTTTTTTGAGGGGAGGTGGACAGGTTAAACTTTTTTCTTCCCTAGGTAATTTTCAGTGGGTGCACCCATAACCAGACTCCATTTTCACTAGCTGAGCCCTCTTTTTTTGCTAGTCTTGATGGTTTTCATATTTGCAATTAATAAAGAAAAAAAAACAACACCCACCTAACTGCCCACATAAAATACTCAACCTTGTGGTGCTGCTGCCATAGTAACTATACAGTAGAGTTATATTGAAAGAGTATATGCCTTCAAGGTTTGTCATTTGCACTGCTACGGAAATTAGAAGACTGGGGTGCTGGAGGAAACTCTCATTCGTTTCAAATACATCCTGTTCACTGTATGGCTGAAGTCAGATGTCATGCCTTTTGTTAATTGGAAAAGACTCTCAAGAAGGCACAGTTTGTGCTAAAGCTGAAAGCTTCTTAAGAATAGACAGTGATGATGCACTACTGGCTTAAAAAAAAAAAGGTTACTTTTAAAATAGCTTGTGTTTTAAAATCTCTTAACTTCCAAATAAATTAGTCGTACATGTATGTATTCTAACTAGTTTGTACATCAGATTTACTAAGATTTTTTGAGTTGTTTTTTTTTTCCCCAACACATTTATTTACCTATATAGAAATATACATATGTAAGGTACTGTTTTTTTAATCAGTGATTTGTATTTGAGCTGTCCAATTTCTGTGCTTTGTTAGCAAGGACATGACAACTTGGAAAGTAAGTAGTTCCTTTGTCTCCAACGTTTTGAGCCTTCAAATTACCAAAGATTTACTATACTCTGTCAGAAAGATATCTGCATTCCAAGCCTTTGCCTAGCTTCTTTTGGGTGATCTGGATACCTGACTTCCATCCAAGAGTTTATTAATTTTTCTTTTTCCAGAAATTGATTTAAGTATGTGTATTATGGGGTTTTGATACTTCCTGGCTATTTTAAAAAGGGAGAGTACTCTTGGTCAGTAATCAATAGAATGTAATTTAAGGTTCTCCTGATTTGTTAGCTTAATTCTTTCTTGTAAGTTCAGAGTCATTAAATGGATAATAACTCACCAGATGAATTTCAGCTTCTATTTTAAGTCAAATTGGGGGGGGGGGAGGGGGAAGCCGGGAGTACTAGAATAGAAATGTAACTATTATTGTTCAATGTATAACAGGGCGCTTTGAAGAGGAATTTATCAAAATGCGCATGGAGAGACTACAAGCTTGGATGACGAGGATGTGTCGCCATCCTGTTGTCTCAGAAAGTGAAGTTTTCCAGCAATTTCTCAATTTCCGAGATGAGAAGGTAGGACGTAAAGGTCACATGCAGACAGGAATTGCTCCCTGACTCACCATCATCCCCTTTGAACTGAGAATTCAGCTTTGTAGCTTCTCGTGTGTCTGCCCCCCTGTGGGGGGTAGTGATAAGCCAAAATCTGATGGGTTTATTAATTGAGCTGATTGATCAAAATGAGGCGTAAAGTTGCTTGTGTGAAATGCTATATGCTATTCCAACAGGGATGTGCTCTTCAAAGTAGCTTTGTTGCTAGCCTCTTAAAGACTGTTTGTGTCCTCCAGCAGGATAGGAACAATTGCAACTACTCTTTAGGCTGTTCCCTGCTCTGTCTCTGGACTTGCTTATCACTGTGGTCCTCTGGTTCTGCTCTGATAACAGAAGCTACTTTGTAGCAGATATAGGATGTATCTAATCCTGTGTTATATTTAAAGCCACACAGACACACTACTCCCTCACACCCCCCCCCAAAAAAAAAAAAACCCACACTATCCTCAGTAGAATGAGTTGTGATAGCATTATGCTGCAGTCTTACCCGATATAACCAGACCTTTTTCTTGTTCTCCCGCTTCTTCCTGCCCCAGTATTTTCTTATGCTTTTTTTAAACAGGTTTTATTATTTACATCTACAATAAATACCATTTTATTCATGAGCTCTGATGAAACTTTTATTTAAAAGGTTTTAATTTCTGGGTGGTCTATTGGATAATACTTCTCAACATTTCATTCACTGCTTAAGTACGTGCCCTTAAGCATATGCATGAAGAGTGGTGGTCAAACTTTGATGGGTTTTTTGTTTGCTTGGGTTTTTTTCCTCCTCAAGGAGTGGAAAACTGGAAAGCGGAAGGCAGAGAAAGATGAAACTGTGGGAGTCCTGATCTTTTCCACAATGGAACCAGAAGCTCCTGACTTGGACATGGTAGAAATGTAAGCTGTTGGGTTTTTTTTGTTCTTTTTTTTTTTTTTGCATGGACATTATGCATGTGGATATACAACAGATACCAAGCTAATATAAAACTAGAATAGTAGTGTGCACTTATATTTCAAGGCAGAGCTGAAAAATTATTTGAGGTTTTCATATCAATTCCTCCAAAACTTGATGGAACTTCATGGTCTCTTGACTTCAGTGGCTGAATACTGATCCTAAAACAATTTATGCAAAACTAGTAGACAAAGTACTGGCTCATCTTATGGAGTGTTTTTTTATATCTGTATGTAAGTATATTTTGTTCTTTAATCCTTCAATTATAAACACTTCCAAAACATGTTAGGTTTATTAAGTAGCTTAGAGTAGCTGTAGGTGGACCATCAAGGAAAACAGTGCTTCTGTAAAATACTTGTATATAATGCATGCACAAAGTATGTTACTAATATCTGGAATCCATGGAAAGCTGTTAAGAATTTAAATGATCAAATCTCATTTTAAATAGGTTACAACATTTTTGGAGTATTCATCTTAAAGTGCAAAAGGATATATTTATTTTACATATGTATGCAATATATATACACAATTTTGATATATAGTTCTCTTGATGGTACACCTTTTGGCTTCATAGAATGAAAGACTGGATTTACTCTGCAGCCTTTATTTCACTCCTTTAGGCTTCTTCATTTTTTTCTTAGAAGATATATAGTATGCGTGATGTGCTTTGCTTGCTGCTGTAGAATGTAGGAGCTTGAATAATGTTTTAGATCTGAAGCTGTGAGTAAACTAGATGGAAGAGCTTATAGCAGCAAAGCTGTAGTGTACCTATACCTGGAAATATCCCAGCATAGGCTTTATCCAAGCAATGCAGTGGATGTTAAGATGTATAGAATAGCTGTGTAGTAGCAGTTCTGCACTAGTAAAAAAAAGTGGACTTTTTTTTAGGTCACTTCCACTTCAAACATGAGAATTTCAAACTTGACTACTTTTCTGATGTGTATTATATATATCCCAGTGGTATAAAGCTGAAGGGGTGAACTAGACAGAGATTTTGTACATAGGGTGCAGCAGAGGGTGAGACAAAACCCTGTCAGGGTACAAACAGCATATGGTTTGCTAAACAGTTTATCCCTAAACAGGGTGAGGGGCAGGCAAGCAGCTTGCATTGAGATCTCATCAGAGGGTGCCATCATAGAATCATAGAATAGTTAGGGTTGGAAAGGACCTTAAGGTCATCTAGTTCCGACCCCCCAGCCCATAAGCAGGGACACCTTCCACTAAACCATGTCACCCAAGGCTATGTCCAACCTGGCCTTGAGCACCGCCAGCGATGGAGCATTCACAACTTCCCTGGGCAAACCATTCCAGTGCCTCACCACCCTTACAGTAAAGAATTTCTT
>JASSUY010013056.1:0-27332 GCA_032466535.1 Forpus xanthops | reverse complement strand
CAGGGCTGCTCTGAATCACATCTCCACCCAACCTGTAGCTGTGCCTGGGATTGCTCCGACCCAGGTGTAGGACCTTGCACTCGGTATGGTTAAACTTCATGAGGTTGCCATCAGCCCACCTCACAAGCGTGTCAATGTCCCTCTGGATGGCATTCCTTCCCTCCAACGTATCAACCAAACCACAGAGCTTGGTGTCATCAGCAAACTTGCTAAGGGCACACTCAATCCCACTGTTCATGTCACTGACGAAGATGTTGAACAAGACCGGTCCCAACACTGACCCCTGAGGGACACCACTCGCTACCGGTCTCCAGGTGGATATTGAGCCATTGAGCACAACGCTTTCCAGTCATCAGGAAATTATTTTCAATATGCAACTTGCTTTTAATGAAGATGATATTTAAATGTTGAAGGAAAGATAAGAAAACGCTTTTTTACTGCAAAGGTGGTCCAACACTGGAACAGGCATCCCAGGGAGTTTGTTGAGTCTCCATCTGTGGAGTTATTCAAGAATCAACTGGAGACAATTCTGGACAAACCTAGCTGGCAGGGAAGATGGACTAGATGATTTCAAGAGGCCCCTTCCAACCTTAATGATTCTATGGTGACAGGGAATTAGAAATTATGTGTGTCTATTCTCAAGAAAGATTATGAGCCCAAAGTGCTCCATAAATACTAACTGAAGTCAAGGTTCCAAGATTTTTGAAGGCTTTTCAGAATAACTTTTGGAGAAACTTCAACAGTGTTAACTATTAGCTAAAATGTATTTCCGTACAATGGTGAATGAGAATAAAAGAGTAAGACAAAATAGTCCATTTTTAATTTTCAGAAAACTTGTAAGGAAATGCCTAAGGGTTTAAAATCCAGTATAGGAGATGAAGAATATAGTAGCAATAGTTACAAATGACATAATGTTATTTATCTAGGTTAAACATAGGGAAACTTTTGAGGAATCATAGGCTCCTAGTAAATCTGGAGGAATAATTGATAATTGCCCAACGATTGATGAAAGCTATGTGCAACAATAAATCCAACACAAATTAAAATGAATCATTATTGGGTCTCAGATATATTTTACTGACTTAAAAGCAGTCCTGATGTTGAGTTTCCACTGCAAATGTGAAATTAACTTCAAAAAGCACTAAAATATCCAACAAGACTGGGGTAGGAAAAATGCTATGAACAAGGATAGAAATGTGTACATCACATGTACACTCTGCCTTTGAACACTCACTTTCTCCAGCTTGCAAAGAACTTAAGGAAACTGAAGCGAACCTGGTTAGACTTCTACATGAGAGGAGACCACAAAGTTATGAACTCTCTAGTTTAGGAAATAGGTAAGTATCAGAATACATAGTACCAGTTCCTGTTATGGATATAAAATGTTATAATTCCATTTTTCACCTTGTTAGGGTAGTAATTCAAATAACAGAAAGAAAGAAATAGTTTTGCTGAAAGGATACACTTTTTCTTGTTTGTTTTGGCACAGACCAGAGAACAGTTGTTTAAAGAATGCATTCCATGAGATACAACCCAAAGTTTAAAGCTTAGCTGTATTCAGGAAGTTGAGACAGTTTACATGAATAATAAGGATATTTGCAGCTACATTAGATATTTGCAGTTATATTGACAGAAGCAGCTTCACAGGCACCAAGTCAGAATTGGCAAAAGCAGGCTTGGGGAAAAGTGGCTGGAAAGTTGTCTGGTGGAGAAAATCCTGGGAGCATTGGTCAAGAGCTGGCTGAATGTGAGCCATCGTGTGCCCAGGCAGCCAAGAAGTCAAATGGCATCCTGACCTGTATCAGAAATACTGTGGCCAACAGGGCCAGGGAGGTGATTTTCCATCTGTACTTAGCACTGGTGAGGCCACACCTCAAGTACTGTGTTCAGTTCTGGGCCCTAACTACAAGAAAAACATTGATGTGCTGGAGCAGGTCCAGAGAAGGGCAAGGAAGTTGATGAAGGGTCTGGAGAGTAAGTCTTAGGAGGAATGGCTGAGGGAACTGGGGTTGTTTGGTCTGGACAAAAGGAGGCTGAGAGAAGACTTTAGTGCTCTCTACAACTTCCCGACAGGAGGTGGTATCAAGGTGTGTGTCAGTCTCTCCTCCCAGGTAGCAAGTGATAGAACAAGAGGAAACAGCCTCAAGTAGCACCAGAGGAGGTTTAGATTGGAGATCAGGAAAAATTTCTTCACTGTAAGGGTTATCTAGCACTGGAGGAGGCTGCTCAGGGAAGTGGTGGAGTCATCGTCCCTGGAGGTATTTAAAAGACATATAGATGTGGCCCGTGGCAACATGGTTTAGTGGTGGACTTGGCAGCATTAGGTTAATAGTTGGACTCCATGACCTTAAAAGTCTTTTCCAACCTAAAAAAACGCTGTGATTTTATGCAAGTGAAAACCCAGACTTTGGGTTTTTACAAGAAAGCCATCAGCAAAACTGAAATTAAATAAAAATAGCATGGATAAAAAGTAAGACGGTATTTGATATAGCTGCACTTGTACTGGCCAGAAGATCTTTAAACATTGGTTGAATATAGGGCATCTTTTAATCAAGGTAAAATAAGATAGAGTTCTTCCAGAAAGCATGAGCAGCGGAAACAAACTAATTAGTACATAGTACTTCTCAGAAGAGGTTTCATTCTTACATTTCATGGAAGCAAAATGTATCTCATTAGAATTGACCAGAAAACTAAGACTAGGAGGCATATTCGAGGCATATTAGAAAAATGTCATATTTTTTTGTTGAGTTCCTATTAATACTATTTTATGTGAGTGAAACATGGAAAAGTCTTTGTGATTTTTAAAGTGTTCTTTAGATTAAATGCATGTCTTCTTTTGGTTTGGTTTTCTTTGTCTATTGGTTGCTTAGTTGCAGTTTTTGAAATGTACAGGAATGTTACACCTTCACATGTTAACGCAGTTTCTCTTTCAGATAAGTATCTGAAAGAAAGACAAAGTAACTGTCCTGTCAAGTAAGCAGATGATTTTCTGTTTTTTGAATCATTATGCAGGAGCATTGTTTAAGGACCATGAAAGGGCCTTGAGCTGGTAGCTGGCTTTCAGCTTTCATGGATATAGTAACAGAATGCACAAATAAATAACAACACTGACAAATATGAGACAGGGTTGTGAAATAATATTTTGTATAGATGAATGGGTGCAGCTGCCAAAACTGGAGAACTTTTAAGACGTAGTGGCTTTTATTGAGGTCAAACAGCCAAGCCTTTCTGTATGAGTCTTGAGTAAAAATTCAGACTGCATCTGGATTTGTACCAGAATTCACCAGTTTTAAATGGGTATCTGGTTTCTTAGGCTTAGGAACCAAACTCTGTCCATCTCACTCTCATGTAACTGGCTGCAGAAAAGAGCAAGCAGAGAACTGTTCTGCCACAGTGAATATGTAGGTTGGATTTGGGCTTGACTCTTCAACCGTTCTTTAAATCTTCTACAAATATATTCCAATTATAGGCCTTTTTTGTACAGATAAATCAGTGATGCAATTAGACCTTACTGAGATCCATTGACTGGTACTTCAGCATATGCAAAACAATCAATTGGTTAGCAAATACTGTCCTGAACAAGGAGTTAAGAAACATAAAAGAGACTCCATTTTCACAGGTATATAATAAAATACCCAGAACTTAGATTTAATGGAAGAGTTCTGTAAGATGTTAGTGCTATAGAGTATATAAAAAGAATTTAGCCTTAAAGCACTTTCCTAATGCTCACACGCTATTTATTTTTACTTCCTTGGTAATCTTTTTCCCCCCTAGTAAAAACCTTCCCTAAAGTAACAAACTACCTGTTGTGGAAACAGAAAATTTATCCTAAGAGAGAAGAAAGAAATTCCTTAAAAATACGTTTGTTAAGGCAGACACCCTAATAAAAGTCCTGAGCAAAGGCAGAATTAGTAGAACTGTGACACTTCAGGAGTGTGCATCTGCTGTTGTCATTATTCCTGGACTCATGTGGTGACCAGTTCCTCTGTTGATGGGTAGGAAACTAGCCAGTGAAGTGTTGGGTTTTGAGTAGGATCCCAAATGGGATCTTTATCTCTGCTAGTGATGCTCTTGTTGATGCAACCCATCAACATGTTGGCCTTCTTTGTTGGAGCAGCTCACTGTTCAATCATATTGAGCTTGTTGTCCACCAGGATCTGCAGGTCCCTTTCCACAGAGCTACTCCCCAGCCAGGTAAATCCTAGCCTGTGCTGCACTCCTATATTATGTTTTCCCAGATACAAGACCTTACACTGTCCTCACTGAACTTTGTAAGGTCTTGTTAGCCCACTGTTCCAGCCTATCCAGATCTTCTTGTAGGGTAGCTCTCTGATACAAAGTGTCCCCACTCAATTTGATATCATCAGCAAAATTCCTGATCCCATCACCCAGATAATATATGAAGATATTAAACAGCATTGGGCCTAATATCAATCCCTGGGTTCCCCCACTAGTGACAGGTTGCCAGTTTGAAAACAAGCTATTCATCACCACCCTCTGGGTGTGTCCTCTCAGCCAGTTCCCACCCACTGCACAGCTGCTTGTCTAGACCATAACACATCAGTTTCTCTTGGAAGAGGTTGTGGGAAGCCGTATTGAAAGTCTTGGAGAAATCCAGGTAGACAATGCCTACTACTTGGCCCACACCAATCAAGCAGGTTACTTTTTCATTGAAGGCATGTGCTATGTTTGTGTATAGAGGACATCCACAGCTGCAAATTATTTGCAATTTTAACTGATGTCCTTTGTTACATTCAAATCAATGATATGCTTTGTAGTTACAGTGCTGGGGCTTTTTTTACTATTTATATCATTCTGTTGCTCGACATTGTTGCTCTACACACAACAGCACTTTTCTCATTAGTATTAAAAGGTCTGTATCTATTTTTCTGCCTCCACTAAATATAGAATGGATTCTGGAAAGCAATTACAGATTTTTTTCAATTTTTTTTTAATACATCTGATACAGTATCTTCCTCTCCCAATTTCTAGTTATGTTGTGCATGTATTGTATGGAAGTGGAAGGCTGGCATTTGCAAATGTACTGTAAAAATGGTAAAATGTATTTATAAGCACAGTGTTGTATAATATCCCATAAATATATTAGAAAAGTGGTCTTACAGAGAGTAGTCATATTGCCTGTTCCAGTAGCAGAAGACAACTAATTCTGTTTGTATTGCTCTTAGGAACAGTTATGATCAGTTGGATTAGCATGTTAATCTCTGTGATAACCTTCAGACAGCCTATATATGTATGTGTAATAATGTGCTCAGCTACTAAGCATATCCGTATGCATGGCTCACCATTCTCAGAGAATGTCTCCAGGCTACTCCTAAAGCTGCTATTTCAGGCTCACCGGATGATGTAGACGTACATAGCCAAGACCTGTGCATAGCAACATCACTGTAAATCATGCTAGTGAGTCAGTCCAGTGAGATGCAAAATGTATAATTTCTAGATCTGGGTCAAAATCAACCATCTGCTTTAAATTCAAGGTCTCATACTAACAATGAGGCATAATTGCCACTGAGTTCACATCTCATCTAGCTTAGACAAAAGAAGTGAAATTCAATTATAGATTTAATAATACTGTTTGGTAACAAGTTTCTCAATAGTCTGGTATTTTTGTTTGTCTCAAAACCTGAGATTTCTAAACCTTTACAAAGTGCTGTTAGGGTTTCTTTGCAAGTTACAGTAAGGACTGTACTTTTTACAGGTACCATTTAGAAGCAATCTGAACTAGCAGACAATATATCCAGGCTTTTTACATTGCTATAGTCTCAAATGGAATTATGCCAGAGCTGAGGGAAATGGGAAGTGAAATAAATATGGGGTTTAATTCTCACTTGACAGATCAAAAACTGAGTCACAGGAATGAGACATACAGAAGATAACCCAAAATCTGCAAACAGAAACTGAACAGTTTATGATTGTTGGCAGGTGTAGTGACCCCAAAGTCATCCTTCCTTCCTTGGACAGGTCTTTTTCCCTTCACTCATTCCTGTTGCAACTGTTTTATCAACCATTTCAACTTCCATTTTCTAATATAGTGAAGAATACATTCAGCGTTGTAGTTTGATCACTGAATTTGCATGGTCCTATGTACTTCAGCAACACATAACAAATTCAGAGCTACTGCATGGCTACTGCCATCTTTCTGAAATAATTGCTTATTTTTTGTATTTTGCCTCAGGTTCTCTGTGTGCCTCACCTTTGTTAACTCTGCTCAGAAGGCAAAGTAAAGTGCAAACTAAAATTACTGCACCATAAATGTTAAAATTAGGCAAAGTTTGCAGTTTTGTCATTGGAGACCTGGTACTAGCCTGCATTTAGGCTTGCTATCCAGCTACATAAAGGTGAGCATTGAACAAATCTAGAAGTACTGAAGACCAGCATAAAAAGAAATAATTACTTGCTTGTTATGCTACCATTGAAGAAGTAGAGTTAAAGCTAGCTGCCTCTCCTTCCATTTTCTCAACACCAATTAGTAATAAAACACGATTCTCTCCAGGGAGTCCTGAGTCTTAAAACACTCTTTGGCAAGGTTATAGGTGATATGGTAATTATTTAAAGATGAATCAATTACTGACACTGGGACTGTAGGCAACACATCACTTTGACTCATACCTCAGTATTTGCCCAATTTTCATTAAAACAATTGGTCATATAATGGCCATGATATGAATAGATTTGAGTTTTTTTAACAAGAAATAAAACTGTGATAAGTTGATCTTTGAGCTCCAGAGGTCACGAATGTGACCTCTTTGTAGAGCTCATTAAAATGAACATGTTAGATACGTGCAACTATATAAGAAGTTTGGAAAGTCAGTAAAGAGACTTTCCTTAAACAGAAGTCCCTACCTGCACTATATGAGTATCTTTTATGATGACCAGCCAATACTAATTATCTTACCTACCTCTTCTCTTTAATGAAGATATATAAGCAGTAGTATCAGTTCTGAAAGATGCCCAAGAAAAATCTGGAGCCTGAAGCAGTTTCTTTTGTGTGTGCTGGATATGACTGAGGATCTTTATTTTGTTATGTGAAATTACGTTGGAAATCTTAGATGGTTAAAAATTGGGTTTGTTAGGATCTCTATTCCTGGCTAACCCTAACTAATAGTAATGACAAATAATAGAAGCTCTTCAGCATTGCTTATCTTGGTTCACAAAAATGTTAGCTCCAAGCAAAAATATGAGAGATTCCTGCCCAACAGACTGACTCATCACCATCTACATGCACTCTCAGTTTAATGGTTAATTCAATCACAATTACAAATTCCTATTGGCTTTATGGGGTAGGATTTCATCCAAAGAGATGAAATGGAATTCTAATTTGGTCACTTGTATTCTCAGTAATATCTCTTTAAATTCACTTGGAAAGATTTCTCCATTTTATTTTTGTTTTAATTTCTGTGGCAGTTTCTAGTGCTTCAGAGGTCAGCTGACAGGAGGGTCTTTCATGCCGGAAACGCTTTCTCCAGTTGTTAATTCATGATTAATGGAGGCAAAAATTAGTATCTTCTCAACAGAATCTCTCAGGTGTTGTTTTGGACTTCCTTGTGCCAAAAATCAAAATGACATTTGTAAGTTATTTCCTTTTGTTGCAAGTTCAAGTTAGACATTTAATTATGTATTTCTGGATTAATAAAAGAGTCCTACCTATTTCTACTATATAGTTCCAATCATTTGGTCTAGTGTGCATCATCTTTTACTCCCTTCCTGTTGTTATTTACTTTCATTTAGATACTCACTATGTGATTGCTTGAGATTTGACATGTTTCTTCCTCAAAATTTAATTCCATTATTGTATATTTTTACTGAGTGGTCTTCTGTCAATGTACCTAGCTCCAAAGAGCTAAGAATATATGCCTACAGAAATAGATTTGCCTGTCCTCCTCTTCAAAGGCAAGAGACTTCTCCGAACACATACCACATTTAAAAAAGATACTCACAGAACAGGCCCATTCAGCTTCTCCTGAATACTGTTTCTTCCTTTATTTGTCACTCCTTTATGCCCCTGAATTTATAAAAGGTGAGCAATGGAGTTATATATCATAATGACAAGGATAGACTATTTTAAATAAATGCTTTTAGTAGAAAGCTGCCTCATCAATGTTTAAAACCAGTAAAGCTTTCAGTGCATAGCATTCCTAAAAACCTTGTTGAAAGTATTGCTTTGCTAAAATTGTTGTTTACTATAAAATCAGTGAACTCATGTTTCTGATGAAGCGCAGCTATCTAAATATAGATAGACTGGTGTGTGGATTATATACCTAAGGTACAATTTGATTCTATTCCTGAAGAAGCTGTCAAAATTAATAACCTCAGAATTTATAGCTACAGATACAGTTCTAGGTCTTATCCTTGTGTTTGTAATCTCGATTGTCTTTTCTGTTATTTCAAATGTGTACAAGTAAGTCACATTGAAGTGCTCACTTTATTTGTACTCTTAAATTTTAAGATGGAATTCAAGTTTTGATGTGTTAGTAACTTGAAATTATTCATTTTAAAAGATCTACGAAGATTTGAACATATAATTCGTTGCCAGTAGCCCACTGCTTTTCTTCCCCTTGAAACCTTTTTTTTTTGCATGTTGTTATATGCATGAAATTTGTTTTTCAGATGTGTGATCATTGCAGCATGCTGCTTTCCATGCCTTCCTCATATTTGCATCAAAAGATTCCCCTCACTTGGGTGTATCAGCCATTTATGACTAGATTTGGGGGATTTTTACTTAGTTGAAAATGCAAGTGACATGTTTCTCCTAGAAAACATATTTAGTGAAATTACAGTCTTGGTTGCCATATGGTGCTTCATACAGATGGATGATTATTATGCAAATCTTTTGATTAGTGAGTTTCTGCTATTCTAGGAATCATTTGCTTTGTATGTGTTGGCTTTGTACACTTTTAGTTCCATTGTTAGGATGATCTGGGACCTTGCCAGATCTTTGATAATCTTGGTGGTGCAGTTTTTTACAACTTAAAACTTTCTTTTATTTTTATGATTTATCCCATTTTGTTTGTTCAGCAGGCAAAAGAATTAACTTTTGCTGCAATTTACCACATGAAACATATAGTACAAGATATGAATGCTGAATGAAATCTACAGCAAAATTTGCATCTTTCCATCAGAGACTTTGCCCCCATGGTTATAGATATAAGACTGGTGAGGGAACCTGTCAGATGAAATATTTAATTTCATATGCAATGTTTTGTATTCAACCAGAATCTAGTCTGATATTTCCTATTAGCTTTCCTCCAGACACCAAGTTTTGTAGTTGATCAATGGCCAGATTGACATAAAATGCTAGGGGGTTTTTTATTTCTACACAGTTCATAAAGGTTTTGCACAGGAATTTTATTTTCATCTCTTCATCTATGAATATGGAATATAGTTAGCCCTTCTGCTAACTTTAGATTCCTTAGATACAAGGGGCTAATGTCTGTGGGTGATGGAAAGCATTCAATACGTGTAAATCCCTTTCTAACATAATATAATCTGTATTACGATTTGTTCAAGTCTATGTAGATGATCTTAAGGTCCTTTCCAACCCTAACTATTCTATGATTCTATGTAAAAAACAGAGTTTTTAACAATGACTCAAGCAGGCTTAATATCCATGAAAATTAACGCATTCCTTAATGAAATAGTTGAGGTGCCTGGACAGGGATGTCAGACTTCCTATTTCTTCAAAGAGGTAAAAATTACACCTCAGTACAGCTGAGATGCAAGGAAAATGAGAAATATCACTTAGTCTCCTCCATAGAATGGTAGTGCTGCACATCATGGTAAGTGTTCCAGGAGTGGATTTTTGTAAATTAAGATAATCTTTTATCTTTGTCACAAAACATTCTAATGAATGAGTCTATTAAACCAGAATTTAGGCTTTTCAGTATTGTATTTTGCGCACTATTTTGATGTGTGGAAATACTTCAGACATAAACAGTATAAAATGATACCTTTCAAATTTAACATGATAAAATGCTATAAAATGACATTCCTTAACTATATAATTCAAGCTTATAGTGAAAGAGATGGTTTTCAACAGTAAAATAGTATTTTACGATCAAATCTGTTTCCTTTCATCCATTAATCTAAATCAGCTCATTAAAACATTTAATTAATATATAGATGCCTATCCCAGAGAAAGCAGCTCTCATTTCTTCAAAGGTTACTGAAAATAAAGCTGTGTTATCTATATCTAAGGTAAAACCTAGATTGACTAGCTGTAAATCAGAACTGAATCATTTACTGCATCAGAAGCACTATTGGTTGAAAATTTTGAGGCCTATTATGCATCAGGAAAGATTAGATGGTTATAGCAAGCCATTTTAGTTTTAACCCCATGAATCTGTTAATCATCTGTAAACTGCTGAATTTTAGGGTTTTTAAGTAACTACAGGGTATAAAAGAGCAACTTCACTCTTGTGAATCCTTTGAAACACTATGTTTCTGTATTTTTTGATAAAATTCTGTTTTTTTCTTTTCTCTAGTAAGGACTTTGATATAGTAAGCAATGTTTTTGCTATCTGTAAACCATTATACCTATATGAGATAATGCTATTAATTAACTTTTGAAAATGTCTTTACATACTTGGTAATCTGAATATTAGAAATGTTCCAGAAGATCCTTTTTTGAGAAACAACAGAGCCAGTCTGATGTTGTTTGTGAAGAATTTTATTGTTTAATACTAAGTATTTATTACTTTGCTCTCTTTCTCTTGAATTTTTCACTGTATCAAAATGAGATGTTTGTTTCAGTAAGGACCTTTTAAATGGCCTGTCCTCAATAGAAAGCAGATAGGACAACAGCTGACAAATAAAAATCAGAATTGCTTGCTAAAAGGTTCAATATCAAATCAGTTAGAATTTAGAGGATTTCTTTGGTAGGGAAGTACAGATGGATGACTTAGTGTCTCGGTTTCCTATCTGAACTTTTTATATACACGACTCCTTATCCCTCCTGGTTGCAAGTCTCAGTTCCACTGTCAGTTTTTCTTTAGTCTGCTTGATAGTCCCGTCTGTGGGTTTTACGTTCCTCAGTTCTGGCATAGCCATGTCCTACACTATAATACCGTAGCATTATTCTTTAGTTCTTGCCAAGACTTACATATAACACTGTGTAGCAAGTGTTCACTTTGTACTAATGATTGCTAAGAGTTGGATCCAAAACAGCTAGTTTCTTCAGTATTGAAATCCTTGTAAAAATGTCCTTCATCAGAATCTTCTGATATGGAAATACTCAGTTTGCATTGCTCCTATAGTACTTTACTTGGAGTAGCATTCTTATCAACTCATCTAGACTTTGGAAATTTCTGTCCCCCTCCAAAGACAGTGATAAAGAAACTGTTGCTGTACATCCAAACTGTTTATCATTTGACTTAGAACATTTAGCTATAATTATCTTCCAACCTGTATGTTACTAACTTAACAACATTATCATTTTCTAATAAGTTTTTCAACTGGAGTAACAAGGAAAATTGCATACAGGTGCTACTGTTCACAATACAACTCTTAGGTTTTATTAGGAACTTAGGAAGGAGACTGTAAGAAAGAAAGAGCAATGAAGTGAAATGCATTTTTCTATTAGCAGCATTAATGATTTAAGCAATAGCAGGAAAGACGAGGTATTCTGGAAAGCTGAATATGGATTTAAAAATATGAAATCAGAGAAAGAAAAAAAATCAAGAATTATGATGGGAGAATTTAGCTGTAAGTGCCACTGTGTTAATAAAGGAGTAGCAGGTAGCATGTATAGTAAAACTATATTGAGATATTAAACTGATTTCTTCTTTTTTATTAGTTTGCATATGTGATTTCTGACCCATTCACACATGAGAAAGATTGTTTTTCTTTCTCTGAAACAGTTAATACAAAAAAATTATTATGAAAACAGTGTTATCTGTGCAGAAGTATTTAAAAAGTAATCTATTGGAAAATATGGTGAACTTATAACCTGTGAGCAATAAACTGAGCAATAAAGTCATAGTAAAGGATTGACAGTATTTTGTACCTTTCAAAACTGTATTTTCTTTGTGGATATGTTGGAGTGTATATGAATTTGGTTTCATTGTTCTCTTTCATAGTTACTAGGTTAAACCTGTATTGTGATGCCACTACCGTTAAAATTTCAATAGGCAGAAATACTCCTTCATTACAAACAAATTTTTTGCTTCATTGGTTTTCATAGTAAAAATGTGAGAAGCTACAAATTAAAAGCATGACTCTCCACTATAACATATAAATGGTTGGATGGAAAGAAGGTAAATGCCATTTACTACGAATGTATAATGTTTGTCTTGCATAATTACGCACCAGAATTCATAAACTGCTATACACTTTTCAGCACTTTAGTATTTTGTTCTACTGGACTGATGATGGTTGAAAGTGTAATTTCTAGAATACTAAATACACTATGTTCTGCACAAATGAATAAGCCTAGTCAGATGCAATGACAAAAATTACTTCTGGAGAATGGTGGTCACCAAACATTTTTCCTTCCAAAGTCCTACCACCATTGTCATATCTTGACAAAATAAAAATTCATATGTAATTTCTTAATAGAAATTCTGAATTAATATCTTCACTAGCTCTAGTAAGTGTTGCATAAGTCAGATATAGGCAGTCTTATCATTTAGACCACTATTTCTCATTGGTTTTCACTGTAAGCAAGAGCTTTATGTACTTTATCTGTTTTGATGTCATACATAAAAGAACTTTGAGTGATGGCTTCCAAATGTATGAAAATCCAGCATTTTCTCCTTGGTTTTGTTAAACTTCCCTTTATCTAGCTTCTTTTAAAATTATAATATTGTATTTAATTTGTTGTTTCTATTAAAAAAAATAGTTACTGAGTGAGCCAGAAATATGCAAATACAGACTTTTTTTTTCCCTGTACATATACAAATAAATAGAAAATTACATTTTGTCTTACAACATGCAGGCAGGCTGTGCTACAGTGACTTCATGAAGTAATGAAGATATTTGCTGCAATTCCAGTCTGTAGTCTTTACTATAGTAATCCATGTGCTCAGATAAGTTAAGACTATCAGGCTGGTGTTTACTACCAGTAAAAGGTGCTGGAGGCAGTACTTCCCAAATTCCAGTAGTGACTTTTTAACTCTTAAACCCATTGTGAAATACAATGCAGAGTTTCCTCAGCACTAGGGAAGAAGCTTTAAAGCTCTTACAAGAAAACTCAAAGTTGACCTTGTCTTCAGAAACAAAATACAAATTCCTTACTTCAACTTTTTTCAGTAGCTGCAATGAAAATAAAAAAAGAGTTAAAACAGGGAAAAAGGAGCATAAGTAGAAATGAAAAGAGGAAAATAACCCCTTAACTGTAGTTGGCTCATGGTTAAACTACTAAGCAGGTGTGAATTTATCTTGTTGATGTTGGACAAAACGGAAAAAAGGTCTTCTTGCATTGGATATTATAATAAAATTATTAATTACCTTAGTGATAAGTAAATTTCTTAGAAACTTTTATGTTCTTAGAATAGGATCTGAGTATCTTACAGCTACTTTTGAAGTGTATAATGAGAGGGTTTGGGGGAATGAAAGGTTACATTCTCTCGTTGTCATAAACAGGAAACTTGATGCACAGAGTAGATTAAATGGTTTGGCTCGTGTCACACACGGAATAAATACAAGCCCCAGTAACTGAACACTGGCCTCCAGTTCTACACTAGTCCATCTGTCTGCCAGCCATATTTCTTCTTTATGATTCTGTCTATTATTTGTTATTAAATTCACGGATCCGTTTTTTAAGTGGAATGAGAAGCTGTTTATGCTGTGCCTTTCCAATTGTATATGTTTTCCTTTCAGAAACAGAAATGTAACTCATATACAGAGCAGATACAGCCTTTTGCTACTCATGGGAAAAGCTAAAATAGACATTACTACTACTTTGCTTTCATTTGTTTTTCTGTTTTGCTTATAGAGCTGTTGACAGTTTGTTTGCAGTATTTCAGCATTAAATAAACAATTGCTTCTTATCACAGAGTTTTCTTGTCATTGAGAAAACCAAATTCTGATAAAGATAATTGTAAGCAAATTTACGTGTAAGTCAATAACATCATGTTGTAGAAGATTTACTAAATTTTCTAAAATATCACTGCAATTTGGCTGTTTCCTTTTCAGGTGTTCCTCTTACATAATCTACACTGCTGAGTAATGGGATCTCATTACTTTCCTCAGGACTTGTGGGTACAGGAGATCCCGTGTACCTAACTGCTTTTATGTATTTAATTCAAGTTGTTTTTTTACCTCACCTTAATAGGTGTGGAAGTAGGAGAAAAAGCACACTTACTTACTTTCAAAAAGAGAGTTTAGGGTGGGAAAACATATGTTGTAGTATCTTTCCACAAAGACATTACAGATTCTCTATGGACATTTTATTTTTTGCTCCATACCAACTTCCATGCTGCTCAGAGCTTTGAGCGCTTTCAGTGTTAGGGTTACAGACGCAGGACTGTGTCTGAAAAATAGAAAAATGCATGTATAAAAAAGAGAGCAAACTGCAAACATGAGACTTGAATAGAGGGATTGCATCTGATTAAATTTTATATTCCTTTTGTGCATTTTTTAACTAAAAGGAGGTGAATATCAAAGTTACTGGTTAATAAAGAATGTCAGATTATTTTTGTTGAGATTGTGAATTTATCAAGATATCTAATGGAACCTTCAGTGCAAAGTAAATTGGTAGCTCAATTGGAAATCAGCATTATTACCCAAACAATTAAGTTTATATACAGCCAAAGGAATGGTTTGCAATAGTCTCGTGCATACTCAGTTCTAAATTAACTCTGCAGCTTCTCAAGAAAATGATCTACATACTGTCATGGCCACATCTCTGCTTGTATACAGCATTATGGAAAACAAAACACATGAAGATTGCGTTGGAAAGAAAAAGAAATAAGGAAAAAAGCAATACTGGAATATTTGTAATGTACTGATGTAAACAGCTGTTATTCCTTTCCTTTGCGTGTTCCATGTGATTCAGTGGAAACCAATAGTCTCATCTCTCATCTTCTTTTATGGATTATTTACCTGGGATGATTTATCCCACCTATCTTAGATGCCTGTGGTAGGATGGGATGACTTCCTCTCAGGAAGTGCCTCTCCCTCTTTCCAGTGGCTAGACAAAACTGAGATGATAACTAGTTTTAACCAAACAGAACTTTTTGATGATAACTTAAACCACATGAATTCTACCTCCTGACTCAGTAGGGCTTTGGTTTTAATGAGAAAAATCCAGAAATGAGCAAAAAGTATTATAGATAAGGGCAAACTTGCATGTGAGAAGAAATTGGAAAGATTTGGATCAGTTAGCTTGGATAAGATAACTGAATAAGAACACGCGTGATTGAATGAAACAAAAAATAGGATGTTTAAAAAGACAAGGAACTCTTCCTGAAATGGTATTTATCTTCTATTGTAATAAAAATATGAACACCTTGTGAAAAAAAATGCAATGAAGCTTGCAGGAACACAGAACACATAAATCGTAATATTCAATAGTATTCAGAAAAGGCTTAAGCCTTTGCTTCTATGAAGAGTAAAAATACAAGAAGTTATATTTAGTAGATTTTTATTTAAGTAACTAAATATGAGCACTTAGAATATAAGGCAACCACTTCACAGAGAAGAACAGTCCTCTGTGAAAACGTATTTCAATACTTAGCACTATTGGCAAGTACTTCTACTTGCCAAGACAAGTAAAAGTACTTACAAATACTTCACTATTTTTTCCTGAAGCATCTCCTATTGATTATTGTCAAAGGCTGAGTACAAGATAAAATCAATTATTTGATCTAGTGTGGCAATTTTTGTGTTTATATTCTTTATTCCTAATGTGAAAACAAAAAGTTAAAGGGAAAGCTAGTTCATTCTATGCAACTGGATTAGATTTTGCATTAAATCCATGCATTACAGAGTGCAGTTATATCAGAACATTTATCTATAAAATGTGAAGTAGCATCCTATAGATCGCTGTAGGAATGGATGCATTTTGAAAAAAATGTGAAGTGCTGGTGGAAAACTACACTTTGTGAGTCTACTCAGACTCTTGTTTTGTAAACATCATCTTGCTGGTTTTACTCTCTCCCACTACCTTTCTTATCTATAGCAATCATTATTATTAAAAGCTAACACTTATAAATTACAAAATCTCCTATGAATGGCAGAGTTTTAAGAAGAAGTCCTGTTTGAATTTTACTTTTTCCAGTACTGCATGTAACAAAATTGTCACATTCTTCCTTTTTCTATAAAACATTATAGGAAAGCTGTGTATCTGAAGTTGTCTTTAAAAACTGCATCTTTAAAATAATATTGCAATTCATGCATAGTCTAAGAAAACAGTTATGTAAATCTGAAGACAGAAGATGCAGTGTGATAAGTTTACCAAGTGAAGTATTAATAGAAATCTATTATAACTCTATCTCTGTGGTTCATTAAGTCAAGGGTTGTGTATTAATACCAGCTGTATACACGTAACAGTATTAAGAACCAAAGCTCTACGATGTATACTCTTCCCTTTATTTAGCATAGTAACTGATATTAGTTCTCATTTTCCATTGGTTTTATTTCATTTTGTTCTTTAAGAAAATTATGTTGTGGTTTGAAAAGGATGACTTATATTGAATGCTGTCCTCCCTAGATCACATACTGTATTATAAAAATAGATTAATCTTAACTATTTGGTAACCTGTATGTAAAAGAGATCATACAAATCAAGTTTGATCACACGTTGCTGTCCTAGTTGCTTGAGTGATAGTTTACCTAGTTTTCTTCTTCAAACTAGTCTTTTAGACTGCATGCAAATTTGACTGACCCTGTGAGGCACTGTTGGTTTGTGTATACTCAGCCACTAAGAAGCATCTAGTTAAAACATTTTAAAACATTTCACAGTAATAGACAAGTTTCTGCAAAGTATTTCAAAACTGAAATTGAAAATGTGAAACAGGTCAAAAAAAAAAAAAGTGATAGGAAGCTTATACAGTCATTTTCATGCTCTTTTAAGTACATTGTAGAAAGGGAGCTATTTCTGGAGAGGTGTTCCGCTGCCCACCTTGGAGGAAGGGTTCCATGAGGGTAACAGTAACAGCTCCTGCAGACCTTGGAGCATCTCAGACGTGCCCTTCTCTTGGGCTCCGTTGTGGTCTGCTAGCAGCAAAGTACTCCAGCAAGTTGTCAGTTAGATTGCACTTGGTTTTTCTCAAGGGGTTCATGAAACTCCCTCTTGAACAAACATACTGCCTTTTCCTACGTGAAAGCTGCTTGGGTATCCATGTGTCATCTGTCTGCACCTTCAGTTTGGGAATCAGAGCTAGGATTTCATTTGAATGTATCAGTGAACATACAGTCAAACTCATGCTGCCTCTCAGTCCCATATATATATATCCTCAGCATTCAGTATTAGCAAGTATGTATTAATCTCTGCTACATTAGTTCTCTAGTTACAACTCCTCACCACATCTGATAACACGAACTCATCACTGTCAGTTAGTGCATTGGTGCACTCATGTATGACACCATCTGTTAAATAGGTCAATTTTCTCATATTGGTTTTTTTTCAGGACTTACTGTGAAAATTCTGTTACTTGAAACAATTTTCTTCATCATTATACTTCTTTTCTAGCTGGATCATAACATACTAAAATACTGTTTTGTGCACAAAGTGCACAAAAGCTCTTCAGAATACCTGGTTTTAAGGGATCAAATTATTATCATCTCTGTCTCATTTCTCATCTTATAATCAACTTCAAGATGGTACTATATAGTTCAGTTGAAGTAGTTTCATATTTGAAATAATAGAAATTATTTGATCTCCTTTTTGGTATCGCAGTGTTTAAGACATATGGATTTCTTTCCATTAATGTTAAGATATATTTATCTTGTAACTATCCCCTTACTTGAAGACTTAAGTGATATTTAGAGTATAAGTCTGCCTAATAGGAGCTGATATGCTAGAGGTAAGATTTCAATTTTCAATTACTGGAACTAAGAAATACAATTAAGAAATTAAGGCATGTTTCTGTAACTGAATCAGGTGTAGAGAAGGAAAACTTGATGCCTCAGAGAAGGCTTAATGGGAGGCAGGTCCTTTTACTTAAATAATCATCAGTTTTCATAAGCTTTTATTGCACGATTATATCATTGTTTCTATTCCTAAGGTGAATTGATTACAGAACAGTTTTTGTTGATAAAACCATTATTTTTATTAATATTATATGGCATCCATTTTGATAATTTGTACAGAGACACTACAATTAGTATGTCCCTGAAGAAATTTTCATCTATATTTGTCCTTTGCTGAATAGAATGTTTCTGGATTTTCCACGTTTTTTTTATTTAATGTTTGCACGCAAAATGTGGCATGAGAGATTCAGCTTTTTATATCACCTTAAATATATTACTGTCTTTAAAAAATTTAAATAGAATTAGTCAAAGTGCCTAACACCCACATTAGTTTTTAGGTCTGTTAGGCACTTACAATTCTGTCTCCCTGAAAATAAACCACACTTTGGTCCTCAAACTTTTTAAGTGTTTTGGAATTTTTCACATTGCCTCTTCTTATTTTGCTTTTATATTAAAGGGCTCTAAAACACCTTACTCTGATGTTTTGGGTTTGTTTTTTTTGTGTTTTTTTTTACAATTAGATTAATCGTCACTGACATGGAATATCCTGGTTCATGTACGACATGCAGTGCCACTACATTTGGAAGAAACAGAGAATGCTTTTCTACTCAGATATTTATATGTACTTCATTATCATTGTAGCCAACTAATTTCCAGATCAAATAGTGGTAACATGTAAGTGTGATTCTATTTTCCTTCATTGTTTCCTATTATGGCAAAGAGAAACTTGTTAGATTTTTGTGAATTTGTTTCAAACCAACTGCTGTGTTAGTATTACAAAAGGACTAGTTATCGACATTAAGACCCCAAAAGTCTTGTGCTCAATAGCAAGTCACGATGCTTTAGATGTTATGAGCATTTGTTCCACTGCTTTAGACTATTCTCTGTCAAAGCTCTATCTGCAGCACAAAATAAGCTTTGTCATTAATGGGACAGAGCTGCAGGTTCTCAGTTGATCCTTTAAGTATTCTGTTCCTATACTATTGAATACCTTTAAGATAATGACAAAGACATAAAACTTGGGTCAGTATTTTATGGAGTTAGTGTAGAAGATTAAAGTAGATTTGATGTGCTTATAGTACCCTGGTTTGCAGCGGAAATGTGCTGCTGTGTTCTGTGCTATTTTGAGTTTCCTAAGGGGTAATGGCTTCATGCCCAGTATATGGCATTGCTTTAGTCCAGCTGAAAGGCAACAGAAATATGTATTACAGAGGCCAAATCATCAACAGCAAAGACATGATGAATTCTTGTACCTGTTTTAGAGTTACTGTCAGAGAGAGAAGTCCAGGATCAGTTCTAAATTAGTCTGACTTGCCAAAATGGGAGTGTGGAGCATCAGCCAGTAGGTACTTCACTGTGCCACAAGCTCAGTTAAGTGTTTCTCCCTGACATCATGCCCAACTTGTATTTTTCTCAGTTTCTGCTTCCACCTTTTGCTTTTGATCCATAAGCTCAAATGCTAAGGAAGTTTGGTGACATTGTGTTAATGCAAGGGGTGCACTATGATAAAAGGATGAAACTTTGTAATGCCTTCGTTGTGTTCTCACTGGAGGTCATGCAGCCTTTCCAGTTCTTTCAGTCTCTATGCCTGTATTTTAAATAAGGTTGAAGAAAAAGGGAACTATGAGGTACATATTGTGGATTGTCTGACAGTGACAGTAATGCTCTTTCTATCCTCTGTCCTGTAATAAATTCCGATCATGACAGGTGAATGGTAATATTCAGTTTAAAGTGTTGGCAGCAAGAATATAATAAGATCTAGCAAGAATATCTTTTGAATGTGCCATTGGATTCAGGTGTGTGCATACAGTGCTACTGCATCAATGTGCTGTCTTAACTTCTGAAGCTTAAAGCATAAACTTTGCTGCAACGTGCCAACCACAGAGAGGTGAGTAGATGTGCATTTGAAAGCATGAGGAAAAAGAAGGCTGTTCATGAAAAAGAAACATTTAAGAGTGTGAGATCATTGTGTCATTCATCAAGGACATTTGCCACTTCTGTCAGTTTTCATGGTGGGTTTGCAGCTTTGGACAAATAAGCAAGTTCAACTCACCACCTCTCAGCCTATTCATGTGCTTGTGACCTTCAATACTCAACTTCTAATCTCTTTAGAAAGATAACATCCTATGTCACAGTTATCTACTTTGCCCATGCTGAACATTGCTTCAAGAATGGTTTAGAGGAATGAGTGTTGGAATACTATCATTACTCTATCCTTTTAAAGTGCATGCTTTTTATTTGAAACTTTTGAGATCTGGTTCTACCTAGCTTGCAAGATCTGACAGTGCGGCTTTAAAGAGTAAGAAAACACATGAAATATATGTATGTGTGTCTTCCTGCAGTCTGCATGTTAGCTACCATTTATCCCAAAGAAGAAACAACTGAAGGTAGCATATTGTTGATGCAGTTCACCCCTCAGCTAATAAATAATCTGTTCTCTACTTTAAAAAATAATTTGCAACGCTTGAACAGCATTGAAGGTAAGGTGAAATGCATTTCTACCTTAATAGTAATGCCAATCTAAGCGCTTCCTTAAACAGTCCTACCTAAGTGAACCTTCTGACTGCTAGTACTCCAACAGCATGTCCCGTTTCAGGAAACAAAACCAGGGTTACCTTCATAATTCTTCCGTGTTTACTAAAGATCAGAATGGCTTTTCTCAACACTTAGGTCTTTAAAGAAGGGAAATTAATATACACATTAGTAACAAAACAGCTGTGGAGCTCTGCAAGGCTCCCATCAAAAAGGAAGCAAGCAGGGTGAGTAGAAAGAACCAGCTGGTTAATCAGAAGAGAAGGCAGCTTGCTGAAGAATCTTCAGTTGGTGGGTCATTTTGTCCTCAGCAGGGCCTCCTTGCATAATGTGCAGTTTTTACTCTCACTGCTCAATCAGTGTGACAGTGTGACTCTAGATTGGTTCTAAATGCAGTGGAAGTTTTGGCTCTGATTTCAATTGTTCTCTGACAGTTTATCTTAAAATATTAAATAAACGTAATAGCGATAAAACTTGGGTGTAAAAGATACAAAAAAATTTTCAACTATGGATGTGAAAACTTTATTCTTCAACTGTTAAGGTCAATTTTTGTGGTTTCTAGCAATTGTTTTCAAGTTATTTGCTGTTGGATGGTATTTTCTTTTTTTCTGAATTGTTGTCAAGTAGTGAGTTTCTTACTCAGAGCAATTCAAACTGTGAAATACAAGATTTCAGCTCTTGTAGACCCATGGGTCTGTATGGTCTTTTATAGTTTAATGTGTGTTTGAGTGATATTTCTTCTTACTCTCTGGAATTAAATTCTAATCTTATGGGATATTTTTTTTACTCTGTGTGTGTCACAAAGTGGTAATTTAGAAAGTCTAAGAAAATGTTCTGTTCTTTTTATTGCTATTTTCATACGCAGTTTGCATGAAAGAATAAAAGGGGATTTTCTAGTTAATATGGGTTTTTTTTTCTAGTTTATAATAGTTGCCTATAAGAGCCAATATTAATTTATAAAACTGTGACCATATAGTGAGAAAACATGCTTAACAGATTTGTAAATGAACTTGAAAAAAAAAATCATTTTTGGTCGTGGTGGTATTAATATTGTAATCCCCAGAGAAAGCAGGATTGAAGCTCTCAGTCTGATAGTGAAGACATAAAAGAAAATTCTAAGTCATGTGTTCTTTACATTTAATCTGTGAGAAAAACAGTAAAGCACTCATGTCTGACACATGGCAAGCATGCAACAGGTTGCACTACAAAGCTTTCAACATTGGTCAAGTCTCAAAGAATATGTTGAGGGCCAGCAGGACAAGTTTCATTTACCCATACTGTTTTGAAGTTCAGTGCATCAAGGAGGTTTGGGAGAACATTATAAGAAGTGGCTCTACAGTGCAAATGAACATAGAAAAAAAGAATATCAGTAATAAGGTTAAATAGAATTTACATACAGTAGACAAACATAATTTTGAAAACTTTATCAGTGGGGTGCATGCAGTGGATGATAATGTTTTAACCGATGATTCCATCAGAAATTCAATCCAGATTTTTTGACTGAGACAGAGGAAAGATGGTGTCAGAAATGGTAGAAGAACAGTAAAGGAAGATTCCTGGATTGCAAGGTAAGTTGTATTTCATCCATACTTCTGCTTCCTTGGACCAGAATCTAACATTATTTGATCTTAGTGAAGGAAGCAGTGATGTTCTTCGGTGCCTTCACCATGGGTTTCCTGCATAGGCTGCCTCCTTGTGACATTCACATTGGATTTCCCTAATTAGTTCAATGACAAATGTTATTTTAATAGAAAATTGGCTTTGGATTGTCACAACCACATCAGAAGAGTGAAGTTGAGGTAGGCATTGCTAGACCTGAATGGTGCTGAGAACTTAAGCATAAAAGAGCTATGCTCAGAAATACTTGCAGAAAGGACTCCAGGCCTAAATCATTCACAGCAAGGAAACTTCCTGGCCTCTGGTGTCTAAGTAAGATGCAGTATGTGAAGTGTACAAAATATTTAATGAGGGAAGAAATGTATTGTGAGAGTTGCAAGACAATATGGCTGAATGGCTCACAGTATTTAAAAGCAGTTCAGATACCCACACAGTAACTAAGGAAACTGCACTCCTTAGCACTTCGCTGAAACAGAATCATAGAATGGTTTGGGTTGGAAGGGACCTCAGTCATATAGTTCCAACCCTCCTGCCATGGGCAGGATGCCTTCCACTAGACCAGGCTGCTCAGAGCCCTGCCCAGCCTGGCCTTGAACACTGCCAGCAACGGGGCATCTATAGCAAATAATTAAAAGAATCATAGAATCATAGAATAGTTAGGGTTGGAAAGGAAAAGAAAATGCACAACTTCTTTTTACTTACAGTATACACCTAAATAATGAGATAACAGGGAATTTGATATATAGATTTTGGAAACATGTTAGAAATATGTACAAATTTCATATGTAAGGCTATAATAAATAGGAAAAAGAAAGCCACTGCTATTCTTGGTATGTCCTGAAAGTAGGGCAATGTAAATTGCAGAGAAATTGTGATCTGAAGACTCAGTCTTATGTGCTTGGCATGATTTTGTCTCTAATTCAGGAGGACTGGTATATAATATTGCTAAGTTTTTGTTGACTAAGTGTGCAAGAAAAATTATGTACAATTAAGAAAATCACTCTAGTTCATGGTCTGTTACAGAAATAACTTATACATGTGATATATCTCATTTTTATCTGCTTTGAGAAAATGGTTGTCACATAGCAATGCATGAAATGCCACGTATTATGCCTCCATATGCAAGCATGTAATAAATTGCAACTGTGTGGAAAATAGGGGCCTCTGTAACTTGTTTCTCATAATACCTCAGTTAACTGGAAACTAAAGGTGCTTGGAAACAAATATTTAAAATTCCTTACATTTCTAAATTTATTTGTACACAGAAGACTTTTTATATTTAGCTATGGTATCTGTTAATGCTGATTTGCCCAAACTTAAATGTATCATTAATGTTTTTAAGTCATGCATTAGAGAGTAAATTATTTGGAAAGTCAAGTAACCATTTCTATCACTTCTGAAGAAGTATTCTTTTTCTTCTTTTTGGAGCAATAACCAAAGGAAAACCTTATTCATGTAGAGTGCTGTGAGAAGGAGCCTTGAAGTTTTCATTCTCAGTGATGTATCCCATATGTTATATTTCTCTCCTTGTATATCATTTATGTGAGGTATCTGGTCTCTGATCTCACTGATCTGTATGAAAACTTCTGCCTGCATAAAATAGATTAAATGAAAACTTCCTTCCTGAGGGTTAACTTCAGTTCTTTCAAAGTAAAAATAAGAACCATCCATCTTTAGTAGCATAATTAATGATCTCTAAAAATGTTTACATAATGGAGAAATATAAACTAGTTTTAAGACATCTTCTTCACTTGCATATAGCAAATGGATGGCCATAGCATCAGAGATCTGAGCAAAGTTTAATATATCCTGACTCATTTGATTTCTAGGGCTTGTCCTATGGAGCTAGACAGTTGAAAGCCAACTCAATGGTAATGCCTGCTGGCTCTGCAGTGCATTCTTTTTTTTTTTAGGAATAAAAATGATTGCTTAATGTTCTGATTTACTACTTAGGACAGATACTGAATTAGCTAGAGAAACACAGAGTAGAATTAAAATCTTTGATCTGTAGTTTTGCATGTTTTGGAGAGATATGTTTGATTAATAATAAAAATAAAGGTGTATAAATCAGATACAGTATATTTTAAATTATGCTCCTGCTTTAAAAGGTATTGCTTATGTGAGAGTCTTTCCATATAAAAAGAGGACATATGGCCAAATTCTGCATTAGTGTTTTTATCTTAGTAACTATGAGATCTGACCATATTGTTGTGAGGTTAGTAAGGAAAAAGCTTAAATGACTGATTAATATATACAGCTGTTTATAATATATGAGGATATGACACATTTACATGTGTATATTTTATGATAAGTACTCATTTCAGTGAATTAATAAACATGAAGCTTCAAGAGGAAACATTAAACATTAGTCTTTTAGGTTGTTCATTTACTCTACTTAGATGTACAGTTAAAATATTCCTGTCAGAAGGAAAGTGCCATTTATCTAATCCAGTTTCCTATGAAAATACACTTAGGTGATTTTGGGAGTCTTCAATTATCTAATTGTATAAAAGAATAATTTATATCTCACTGTCAGTAACTTGTGATGCTGATTATTACTCAATTTTCTGTGGAAGATCAATCTACCCGAGGCACTGCACACCTTGAACTATCTATATATGTTTTACTAAGAGTGCTAAATGAATAGTGACCTGTGAAATAAAGATCAATATGCTGTGACATAGTATTTTCATAATCAGAAGGATGAATATATCATTTGCTTCAGCTAGATGAAAATGAAAATTTAACACTCCAAGGCCATTTTCAGATTACATTTGGCAAGATTCCAAAAATCCTTAACATTTAAATAAATGTAGTGTTTCTTCAGATTGCAACAGCTAACTTACCAGTTTATTTGTCATTTATTTATCACCCAACATGTCTTGCTAATCTCCGCTGAAAGGTTATTCAAAAAGTGATTCTTAATTCAAAGAGTCGTTAAGTGGCTTTCAGGGTGTTGAACAAACACCACGTAAAGTTAAGAGCCATTTTTCAAAAGCAGCTTCCAAACAGGCACGTGTAGTGAATACAAACATTAAAGATATGATTTATGCCCATAAATCAGATATTTTGGGTGAAAATTAATGGCAAAACTTCCATTGCCTTCAGTTTAGCCAGCGTCAGCATTAACTTCTAAAACACTTGTGATCTTCCAGAATTAAATTCTGAGAATGCATCAGCATGTTAGGAAAATAGATATTGCCATTTGAATATTACACATTCTCTCAGGTATTTAAATCTGTACATTTTCTTTGAATGAACTAATTTACTTGCAAATAGAACAGGTTATAATAATAATTACTGTCATTAAAGCAGGCTTTTTGTTAAAAAATGCTTCAATGAGTGATCTTTAAAAACAGATCCCTTTTATGCACCCTTTGATACACAATAGTCACTGAGAAGGGTACATAAATAATAAGGATCATCAAATGACCTGCAGGTTCAAAATAAATAAGAGGCGGTACTTAGAGCAGGTGTTCAAGCTATAGGCTTCACATCTGTTTAAGAGCTGTTAGACAGATCCATACAATAAATATTCATCACAAATAATTACATGCAGACATACCTATGTGGTTTAGGAAATGCCTGAATGTACAGTGAATACCCCAAGGGAGGGTAGACCAATGACGTATCACTTCCCACATCCCTGGAAAAGTTACCTAAATAGCAGATCAATCTCGGAAAAAAAAAAGTAAAATTTAGTATATAAACTTTTCTAGCTTTGGCTTCAACTTGTGCCTATCATCATGACTTTCCTTGTAAGCTTAAAAGGTTATTTGCTATCCAGAATATTTTCCCTAGAGATATACTTCTGGTCTTGATTTGATTGGATCGGTTCTCCAGTCTTCTTTTCTTGAACAGTGTATTTTGATTTCTTGTTATAAAACATGTTTTCCAGTACTCATATAAATACTGTAAATTATTTTAAGTTCTTCTCAATTGAAGTTCCACAGTGTCCTTCTTGAAGTGCACGCACCAGAAAGCAGGCACAGTATTTTCTTCATAATTTTCCTAGCACGATCTTCTGAAATAAAACCAGTCTTGTATTTGTTTCAGATATTATCCTTGTACACCAAAGGATCATATTCACCCTCCTGTGCAATGCGTCACAATAGAAGATGAAACTTCATTTGATAACTTTCTATGACTTAGTCTTTTTCAGTCACTGCTTTCCAGGACACCATCTCAATTTTGTAATTGTGACCTGCAGTCATCCTTCACTAGTGAATAAGTTTGCATTTATTTGTTTTGTAATGTACTGTGTTTGAAAGGATCCCTTTTACTAAGAAACTGCATGACTGGTCATCTCCAGGTATCATGTTATCCCTAAAGACTTGATTAAGGTGATTGTCATATCAAACTTGTCCTTATCTGAAAAGCAGTAGAATATCATAATTTTTTAGTCAAAATCTAGAGCCAACAATAGGCTGAAGGAATTAATTTCATTTAAATATTTCTATAATGATAGGGTGTCATTTTGTCTAGTTTATGGCCATGTAAAGTTTCTCATTTCATCATGAGGCTTGAACTTCCTATGATGTCTGTCCAAGTCTATTTCACAAGAGGTTAATAGATCATTGATAACAAAGTTAAACACTCCTTCAAACTGTTTATTGCCAAGAGACGAAAGGAATCTTAACAAATGACATTAAAAGTCCCAAAGAGGTGAGGAGTTGGTAGTCTGAGTGATTCTTGAAAAAGCTGTAGGCTTAGTAATTTTTATTGGAGGAGAGAATAATATTTTTGTCTTTAGGGAAAGCGACAGCACTTTTTCCAGAGACCCTCTTCCTCAAAAATAAAAAATTAGACAAAATTAAAGTTCTATATGTTTTTCAGAAGAAATCTTTCTGTAGTGCCATGATTTGAGAGTCATTAACATCTTGAAAGCTGGATAATCTAGAGAAGCTGCTTGCAACTGAGGTGAGGATATAAGCAGTTTTCTGTTTTGTCGAATAAGTCTTGGTAACCTTGTAGCCGCGTTTCTGCATATGAAGTTGTTGTAAATAAATTGTTTTCTGTTTTACATAGGCTTTTCT
>JASSUY010013055.1:0-29402 GCA_032466535.1 Forpus xanthops | reverse complement strand
GGGCACCCTGTGCCAGCGCCTCAGCACCCTCACAGGGAAGAGCTTCTACCTAAGAGCTCATCTCAGTCTCCCCTCTGCCAGGTTAAAGCCATTCCCCTCATCCTGTCCCTACAGGCCCTTGTCCAAAGCCCTGCTCCTGGTTTCTTGTCAGACCCTTTAGGTGTTAGGAATACCACCCGAAGGTGGCCGTTGCTATGTGAGTGTGCTAGCCTGCCTGAGGCTTGCCCTGCTGGCCTGGAGGGCTTCCTTGTAGCTGCTTTGACTCTGAGCTGCAGCTGTGCAGTGCTCTGTAGTGGATGTAGGAACAGAAGCCCATGATGCTGTTAGCACTCTTTGGGCAAGTTCTTGTTCATTGTCCTTTGCCTGTTGTAACACTTTTCACCATGTTTGAAGCGTTGACTTGAACTTTTAGATAGCTGCTTCTGAACTGCAGGCTGGAGCAGACACTCTTCTCGTGGCTTATTCTTCTCTTTTTTTTCTCCATGTTGAGACCTGTGCCAGGAGTAAGCCCAGATCTTTGCTGTCATGGGTAGCAAACGGGGTGTCTATATGTGCTGGATGGCAGCGGTGTTGTGCTAGCCTGTTTAATTATGCTGAGCACTTTGTGTTGAGTGATGAAGGAGAAATGTGTTACTCTAACAAAAATGCCTGTCACAGAATATGGCAGTGTGTCTTGTTTCAGTGTGACAAAAACCAGGTGAGCAGAAACAGTCAGCCACAGCTGGAATAGTGATTAACAAACACGCTGGGCTGCTGGAGTCTGCACTCTGAGCTGTGAAACCTGATAAGATGCAATCTGAACCTGGAGCTTGCATCCACAATTCCTTCAATTTGGTTTTAATCTATAATAGTGCCTTTTGTTGAAAGGTTTGCAGATAGAAGACACCAAGTACCCTCCTGCATGCCCAGAGCAGGGATGCACACAGCCTGTCACTGCGAGATCACCTCCAGGGAAGGCAGGTGTCTGGTGCAGTGCCTGTTCTTTGTTTCATTGACCTATTGTTCCCAATGCCCCTGGGAATAGTCAGACATGGATACAAGTGTAGGTGTAGCATGGAGCTTCCCGAGTCAGTGCACAGGAGATGGAGAGCAGAAGACATGGAGTGCAGAGGGAAAAGCTGGTGGGTAATAGTACAAAAATAATAGAGAAGACTGTTCTGGTGGCCCAGGTTGCTGCTAGCACTGATGTGGGGAGGTAACAGTGCTCCAACAGTGTTTTTTCTTTGGATTTTAAGTTACAGGTATCAAGTTGTCGTGGTACAGCAGAGCTCTGCTCTGGGGAGACCCCCTGGGGGGGGTTGTTGCGAATCCAGGTCAAGGGCCCCCAGCGTGAGGGGGATGTGAAGCTGATGGAGCAAGTCCAGAGGAGATCACGGAGATGCTGTGAGAGCTGGAGCAGCTCTGCTCTGGAGCCAGGCAGAGAGAGCTGGGCTGGGTCAGCCTGGACAAGAGAAGGGTCCTTAAGGGGAGACCTTAGAGCAGCTCCAGTGCCTAAAGGAGAGCTACAGGAAACTTGAAGAGGCGCTTTGGACAAGGGCCTGTAGGGACAGGACAAGGGGAACGGCTTTAACCTGGCAGAGGGGAGACTGAGGTGAGCTCTTAGGCAGAAGCTCTTCCCTGTGAGGGTGCTGAGGCGCTGGCACAGGGTGCCCAGAGAAGCTGTGACTGCCCCATCCCTGGCAGTGTTGAAGGCCAGGTTGGACAGAGGGGCTTGGAGCAGCCTGCTGTAGTGGAAGGTGTCCCTGCCTGTGGCAGGGGTTGGAACTGGATGAGCTTTAAGGTCCCTTCAAACCCAAACCAGTCTGGGATTCTATGATTCTTTGATGATAGTACATATATCACAGTACGTATGGTAGTATGGAACAAAACTGTATGTGTTTTCATGTTCATTTAGGAGTCAGACAGGAAACACTTGATGCAGTAACTGTAGAAGTTAACAAGCTGGCTTCATTACTGCTATGGTTGTTACAGGATAAGGGTGTTTTTTGGCAGACTCCATGTGGCAGCAAAGTGTTGTGGTAATACTTTTAATTCTACGGAAGAACTAGTTTGAGCTGATTGCAAAGGGTGTTTGTATGGTGTTTGGAAGAAATGAGAGGACTTGGCCGTGGTGTTCAGCTGCAAAGGTGAAAAGATGAACTCCTGCTTGGTGTTGCCTGAATCAGAAGAGACACTGTCAGGAAACCAGAGCTGAAAGAATGGAATGATCTTAAGAGCCTGTCACACAAAGGTCTGCATTGTATGGCTGGTAGGAAGAGAGATTTAATAAAGTACTTTAGTATAAACTATAAAAAGTAATTGAGTTAGACTGTGGAGTGTTTTGTGAAGTGAGCGCTGACAGAAGAGTCAACCGACCCCACCACCGCTGCTTAGATGTCTTCTGTGAATCAGACAGTCCTTTCTCCAGGCTGCTCAAGTTGGTTCCAAAACTGCATTCTCTATAAAGAAAAAAAAAGAAAGAATAGCAAAGTGGTATTCTTTTTAGCAGCTCACTTTTACATCTGAAAATTGGAATAAATGCATAGAGCAGTGATAGAAAAATCTTACATGAGCACTTTTATTACATTAGCTGAGGCACGTCAGTAAGGTGCCGTTGTCTTGGAGTGCTAGGGAGATGTTGGATTTTCTATTTTTATCAGTTTTACCGTTCTCCACTTTTTTGCTGCTGGTTCAGTTTTGTATCTGCATTGCTGACATTTGGATTTCCATTGGAATCTTGCTGGAAGTACTTAAATCTTTGGAGCTTCTCTCACTCTCTATCTTACTGCTTGTGTCCCGCTATGGAGGGCCAGAAGAGAGCCATCAGCAGTGGCGGTCCAAGGGAGCTTGAAGCTCAGCTCTCTTGGAGTTCCCAGCGACTGAACATTGCTCTCATGAGACACCTGCAAATCCAAGCGTGCTCAGGGAACTGGGGACTAGTTGTTGGAGAAGGTGCTCAATTCAGCTGTGTTACTGGTGGTTGCTCACAAGTGGGCTCATACACGCCTGTTCCAGGTTACAGCCAGGCAAGGCTGGGCAATGGGCTGAGGATGGCTTGCTATGTCAGACAGAAGGATTCATTTCCAAAGTTGTCTTGGGGCTGCCTGCAGTGTTTGGGCTTTTCATGTTGTCTTTTGTGCTGAACCGGTCTCGTTGTTAATGCTGAGTTTTGATTTCCATGACAAGTCCTCTTCTTGGAGATTTATGGCTCAGCTGCTTTCATTTGCCAGGCTAATGCTCTGGAATGCAGGTTGACAGTCCAGATGTGAAACCTTTCTTCTCGGAAAGAAAACAAGGGATTAAATGTGTTTTAAGAGGGTTTGAAAAAAATAATTCAAGATTGAGGCCCCAAACTCAACATCTGAAGTACTGCTGTTAGCTGGGGATTGGAAATCCAGAGACTTGAAATGTGCCACCTTTGGCAGGGCCGCAGGTACCACTTGGCTTTCAGTATACCTGTTACTGCCCTACCAAATGCTTCATAAGGTGTTACAAAATGGCAAATAATCAAATGATGTAGCTTCATGCAATTAGTTGGGGTTAAAGAATGTTTGGGGTACTGCTTCTGCTAAATGTGTAGTGAAGGGGGGACAACTGGATGTTCACTTTGAAGTGACTGTCTTTTCCTGATACTCTTGGTATAAAGATATAATCACAGAATGCTTTGTGTTGGAAGGGACCTTAAAGCTCCTCCAGCTTCAACTCCTGCCATGGGCAGGAACACCTTCCACTAGAGCAGCTTGCTCCAAGCCCGTGTCCAACCTGGCCTTGAACACTACCAGGGATGGGGCAGCCACAGCTTCTCTGGGCACCCTGTGCCAGCGCCTCAGCACCCTCACAGGGAAGAATAATAGCTAATGGTTTCTGATTTGACAAACTGATCTTCCCAGTTTCAGGAGGGGGCCTGTAAATAGGATTATCCTTGTTTTTGGTGTGTGGTAAGGAAGGCTCAGGTGGAGCAGCTCGGCTCTTTGCCATCCTCCCTGTTGCAGGGTGAAGGGTCTGACTGGAGTATGGGGCTTCTCTAAACCATGTCTGAGTTGGAAGAGGACATAATAGTAGTGTTTCATGTCCAAACCATTTTCTTTCAGAGGGAAACATAATGGCTTCAACCAGGCCATTGAATCTGATCCTTTGTGCTTGTGGTGATTCATACAATGCATCTATCAATTAATATCCGTTTGGGGTTCAGAATTATCTGGGTTGGAAATGATGGAGCAAGAGTTCATTGTCCTTTGAAAGAAAAGGTAAAAACATCTATAGCTCTCTCCTGCCCATATGGAAGGAGCAGACGTTAGGAGCCTATACTACAGATGTCTTCACTTGGGAGGCTCAGAGCTGAGTTTAAAAAAGGGCAGATCTTATAGGGCAGGTCTTGTTCAAGTTGCCTTGAGAAATATAACGGGATAGAGATGGAGCAGAGCTTTGCATTATCATTTATTAAAACTTGCAGTGTAAAGTAAAAAGCTTGTGGCTTTTAACATGGGATTAATAATGCAATTGGTGCTCTCTTCTGATCAGCTTTAGGACCTTCCGTAGCCCAGTGATTTTGCAGGTAGAAGAGGCGCATTTTGTATATCCAGTTGGTGTTTGTTCTTGTCAGAAAGATCTCTGCCTTTTCACTGTGTGATGGAGCAATAGATTAGTACAAGGATGCTGAGAAATGGGTTTAAGAAATGGCTGACATTTTTCTTACTTATCAGGAAAAAACTGTCGTGTCGTGTCTGTCCCCCCCGTCCCCCCCCCCCGATAAAAGTGCCTTTGGCAGTACCAAGGGATTTAATTTTATTTTTTCAAGTAGGATTTAGGTTGAGTGATTGGAAATCCTGACTCTGGGCCTGCACACACCGGGCTGGGAGGGGATTTTTTCCCGTTCTTTCCCTTTTTGTTTCATTTTTTATTTTTAGAAACAAAGCAGTTTGGCTGCAGTAAATGTTGTATGCTACTAACCCTTTGTAGTACGGTGATGCTGTCTTGTTCCCATACATTTGGGAGCCAGCCAGCTTCTGCAAACAGTTGCAGGAGAAGCACAACAAGCACCAGTAATCTCTTCAGTTTGATAAACCATGTATTTGTGTAGCTTGATAAAGTAGAGGCTTAAGGTTTCCTTCCTGCACTGGAGTTCATCACGCTGGAATTCAGAACTCGTGCATCAAGATGAAGCCGGTGTTTAGCCACGGTCTTCTGAGGTGTCTTACAAACATGTTTAGTGGCACTAAACCCTCTTCTTTGTGCAGCTCTTGCCAATTCATCACTTTTGGTCCTTCCAACAAATGAACTGGATAAAGGGGAAAATCATAGAGGAGGGGAGCAGCTGGATAAGGGCTCCCTCTGTATAGCTCCCTCTGCAAGCCTTTCCTTGCTTTGCAAAAATCCACGGGCGCAGAGCCACACTAAACAGTAAGTGTTCAGCCACATCTGCAGAAAATCCATGGGAGGGCATGTGGAAAGTTGGCACAACTTCTGGTGGAAGGAAGTGGGAAGAAAGAAAATCATTAGCTAAAGCTAACCAGGACTCATAGACTTGAGGTCCTCTTATCTGTGGAAGTTCTTCTTCCACCCTTTCTGTTGTTTTAACCACTTCTCTTGAGTAATCTGAACTTTTTCCATGACTGCAGGCTGGGAATGGAATATTTTTGAGCCATCAACTCCAGAGACATTTTTCTCTGCTCTTGCTCTGTTTCAGACTTCTGGGCAGGTAAGACACAAATGACTTGAGCGACATCAAGGAGTGCCTTCCCTGCCAGGCCTCTCATTCCAGCTGTTTGCTCAGCTCTGAGCACATTGTTAGATGATGTATTCCTCTTGCTAATTTAGTCAATTTACCATTGATTCCAGTAGAGTTTGATGAAGTATGTCAGCTGGAGATTAGTCCCAGATGCCTGGGTTGACCTTAGCTTTATCAGCTGCTTTCAATACTGTAACCATGAAGCACTTGCAAGTTTTCTGGTTCCTCCCATGATTGATAGACCAATTCTAAAGTGGCTTTCCTCCTCCTTTGTGATCCAAGAGGATAATGCCATGCAGCTGTCCACAGCATGATGCTCTTGTGGAGAATACTGTGATGCTCTGTTGGCTTGTTACCAGCCTGAATGTTTATTAAAATGGCAGTTGTGTTTTGCAGGCTTGACAACTCCCTAATACGTGGTTCTGCAATTTCCTTTTCTCTAAATATCTTGAGAATTGAATAAGTCTCTTAATGCTCAGGTAGGCCTGAGCTATTTTAGAAGAGGTTACTGTGGATATACAGAGTGGAGAAGAGAGGTAGTATCTCTGGGCTGGTAGGAATGAGCCTTCAGCAGTTGGTGGCAATGGATGGTCTTTTTGAGTTTGGTGCTGGTGATCTTTATTGGGGTTCTTATTAACTGCTGTGGTTCTAAGGGATGAGCTTGTGAGGAAAACCTTTTCTTACCTGGCCCTGTGACCCCTCCTGGTGTGTTCCCAGCATGCTGTTGCTGATCACCATTGCTTGGGTATGGGCATGCTGCAGGGCATCTTCCTTAGGACTGCATATGAAGATTGTTCAAATCCTGTGTGAACTCCAAGGCCCATCTGAGGCTGATTGAATCCTTTCTGGGATTAGCAGGAGGACTTGACCAGTGCAGCTTTTTAAAACCATATTTTACATCTGCTGCTGGGTGGCAGGGTTCTGTAGAGGTGGTTGGTGATGAGCTCACGGCATTCAAGCTGCTCTTTCAGAGGCAGAGCACAGGGTCTGTCTGGGGAAGGGTGCTCATCCCATTTCTGACATACCTTTTAATGTTAGAACCCTAAAAGAAACAAAAAATTCCTTCTCTGAAGGGGGAAGGTTAATGGTGGGGGATGAGCCACTGTGTTGTCACCCTGGAAAACCCCCTGCAGAGTGTCAGGTCACTGGTCTGTCTGTCTGTACCAACTGAGAGTGGCTCTGCCCATTCATGAAGTGAGTGATTCTGGAAGGAGTGGAACACTTTGGCTTGAATCACTGAAGTCAGCATCACACCAGCATGCTGAGCTATATTCCCTCTTTGCTCCTCAAACTGCAGATCATACAATACGTTTTTGGTCTCCAGCTATGCAAGAACACTACTAGTCATTTTTTCCAATCTTCCTTAACGTGCTTCGAAACCAAGAGCACTGAATATCCACTGGTTGAATAATTCTCAGTTGTGGGGACCGTGGCAGCAGTGAAGTGTTTCACTAACTTAAGCTTTTTAATGTGAAAAATGTGGGATGTTCTTTTTGGTTAGAAGTAGTGTTGAGTTAATGCTTCAGAGATGGTTTGGTCCTGCTTCTTGGATTGAGGTTTCTTTGAGTCAGAATGAGTTTATACATGCCGTGCAGTATGCAGGCGGACAGCTCAGGAATTCTGGGATGTCTTTCTTTAGAGGCGCCCTCCGTGGAGCGAGGCCATTGCCGCTCCCAGCAAGGCGGAACAATTTGGTGATTTTTCTCCTGGGGACAAAATGACATCAGCCATTTATAACCATTGCTTCAAACGGCCATGGAGCTGGGCTGTCTCTTGGGCAGGTTTTGAGAAATGAGGGGGTTTCTTTCAAAGGTGCTTGGGAAATGTCTGCTGGGACTCCCAAGTGACGGGGCCTTTGTGCGGAGGAAGGAGCAGACTCGGGGGTTATCCATCAGCGTGCTGCAGCATCCTTCACAGCCCCGCTTCATCAAAGAGACGTTCCCAGCCCCTTCTTGCTGGCTGGCTGGGGTCGGGCAGTTGTGATGCATTGTTGGGCTGACGGATGGCATGCAAGCCGAGGGTGGATTTATGGAGAGCGCCTCTTGTGAGTAAACCCTTAGTGGGCAACATGCTGGCTTTTAGGAGGGTCCTCCCGTAGATGCATTGACTACAGTTACTTGCAGGGTTGCAAAAATGGATGAGGATTGATTTTTATCACCTGGCAGAAGGGTGGCTTATCTGGGTGAGGTGCTGGGACCCAGGTGGGTGAGGTAATCTGTCTCACTGGTTTTTATTTCTCTATTTTTTCAGTGGGATCAAGGCCTGCTTCTTTGGTACTCACAAGAGTACCATGGCATGGGATCGAAACTGAGTGATTTTAAGGTCCTTTCCAATCCTAACTATTCTGTAACTCTCTGATTATGTTACATTACTGTGATGGGTCCATACTTTAAGAAATACGGAAGTGGTAAAGTGGTACAGTAGTGGTCAAGTAGATCTTAAAGCAACCTCAGCTGCATGGCACATAACTTCAGCTTTTTGAGGTCGGGGTTTTTCTGGGGGATGGGATTGAGAAATGGACTGGAAACCTCACCTTGCAGTGTTTAGCAGACAAATGGTGTGTAATGGGGAATTGCTGTGCCTTCTTTCCTAGAGGAATTACGGCAATTGATATGTATTTGTACTTAAAACTATTGCTATCTATGGGAAAGTATTGTAATGGCGTACAAATTTGGAAGAATCAGTGACTAAAAGAAAGCAGGAGTGAATATTACAAAGAATTTCTGAAGGCAGGATCTTAAGTTCCTGCTTAGGTTTTGGATAAAGGAAAACCAAACAAATGTGGGGTCTGAAATAGCTTCTGTCCTTCCATTTTCTGCTATAAGTTTTCATAAAATCATAACAAGGAAAGTGTTTTGATTGGCTGGGTTTTATTGCATGAATGTGAGTAGGCTTCAGTCTCTTGGCGCTCCAGGTTTTCCTAGAGATGCAGAATTCATGATGATTTTACCTGTGAGCAGTATTTCCTTGCTTTCTCTCAGTCAGGTCTCTAGAAAAATCGTTCAATTACATTGTCCCCATAACTGGAAGATTTTGCTGGAAGTTTTGACAGTCTGGCCTAAAACTCTCTATGTTGCTGAAGCACTCAGATTTTGGATTTGAATAAAGGTAAGCGATGGTGTGGGTCCAAGGAGTGCTGTGGGCTTGGTGTGCTGCCATGAGTGCAGTGCACTGGCTGTGTGGGCTTCAGTGAACACTGTACATTAGACACAACCTTTTAAATTCTTATGAGAGGGGATTTTTTTATATGAAGGTCCATTTGATAACAGGTAACTGCAGGTTTGCTTCAAACAGCAAATCAAAGCAAAGGTCACTTACTGGGAGTAGAGGGGATGATTAAATGATGTGGCTTTATACTCATGTAGTTCTAGTGAAGGAGACTATTATCTCCTTCCAGATAACTGGGAAAGGATACTGAAAATACTATATCATGTTAATATAGTTATTGCCTGCCTTATATCACTGCGAGTTCTCAGCACATCTGGACTGAGAGTAGTTCCAGTAACATTAAAATGTACTATTTTGGTTGGCACACTGATGCTGTGGTATATGCCAATTAGTAATGGTTCTTGGAAACAGGCTGCTTTGAAACTGTCCCTGAGCTATTCCCCAGAGAAATTATTCAATTAAGTACAGCTAAAATTAATGTCCATGGGTTTTGTTCTAATGAAACAAAATAAGCAGCTGGAAAAGGGAAAACTTCTCAGTGTGCGCTTTTTAAATAACAGCTCTAACTAATAACTGTGTTTGCTGGACTCGATACCGCTGTTTGTTTTCTCAGGGTTGTTCTTTAGCTGTGAATGATCCTACAAGGGCTACCGCAGCTGATGGCCTGGGATGGTTCTCTGTCACCATCATGCATTTTCAAATCACCATCTGCTGCCTCTTGAGCAGATGAAGTGTTCTGTGTTATGTGGGAGTGTCAAAGGGTGACCCAGATATAATCTTCAATGCTTTGGGATCGTGGAATTATAGAGTCACCTGGTTTGGGTTGGAAAGGACCTGAAGTTCATCCGGTTCTAACCCCCTGCCACAGGCAGGGACACCTTCCACTGGAGCAGCTTGCTCCAAGGCCCTGTGTCCAACCTGGCCTTGAACACTGCCAGGGATGGGGCAGACACAGCTTCTCTGGGCACCCTGTGCTAGTGCCTCAGCGCCCTCACAGGGAAGAGCTTCTGCCTAAGAGCTCATCTCAGTCTACAGATGGATGAGGCTGCTTGGCTGTGGTGTGAATGGTGGTGTGCAGAAGCGGTGGTCCTGAATACGTCCTCTTAGTCCTTAGGGCAGACAATAAAATTTTCTGTAGCAGGACAAATAACTTCCTCTTGTTTTGGCAAGTTTTAGCCTTAAGGATGCTGAAGGTTTGGTGAACCAGTGGGGAAAGGTTGCACTGGAGGCATGGGCTTGTCCTTGTGTCTTCAGGCTGCTCTTCACTTCCCAAAGGTCAGACAGAGGTTGTAGGACTCTGGAGAGTCTTGTTCTGTCTTTCCACAGACTGGAAAGACTTCATTGTTGTTGAGAACTAGGAGAACCAGAAGCAGTCCTGCTTCTCTGCAAGGATTCCTTCTTGTGGAGAGCTGGCATGGCCTCAAGTCCGTGGGGTATATTTGGATCAGAAGGACCTCCTGCAGGGAATGCTGGTGCATTGAGTGCCTCAGGCTGCTAATCTGAGCCTGGAAGTGGGCTGGAGCTGGTCACCAGCTGCAGGAAGGAGAAGAACCATCCTTGCTGCCTGCCCTCCTGGACACAGCCAAAGTCTGCCAGCTCCTGCCTGCTCTGCCTGGAGGTCCTGCAGCCTGGCTGCCCTTTGTCCGTAGAGCTGCTGCCTAGCAGTGCAGGAACAGGGGAGGGTATGCAATGTTTTTTATGGTGCGGGGACCCCAGCAGAGCTGCTGGGGAAGCAGCTGGAAGTGATATCCCCTCTTACCTCCCTGTAGCACTGGGACTGTAATGTACACATGGCATGTCATAAAGCACACTTCTAGCAGTGCTCTCTGGCTGGGAGAGGTCTTCTGAACTTCACTGTCTCCAAGGACTATCAAGCACCCTTAAATTAAAAGAGCTAAAGAGTGAGACAGCTGAAATGCAGAAGAACAAACTGGTTTGCTCCCTTGGGGAAGTCAATATTTTGTGGAGGTTTTAATACTTGTATGAAGTTCTACCAAAGAGATTAAGTGTCATCAGTTGAATTTGGGGTGATGGAGGGAAGAATCTTGGTCTTCACTTGCAAAGCACAACTCATCACAGCAGAAATGTTGGTATCCTGCTGTCCTGAGCAGCAATTTGAAGGAATATGAACCAGAGGGATTTTGAGTATTGCCATGGAGTTGAACAGTGATAAGAAGAGCAGGACTGCACTAACGTGTTGCCTATGGCATGGAGAGAGACTGTAAAACCCAGGCAGGGCCAGCAGTGATGGAGAGAAATTAAGATTCTTGGCTTTGTATTTTTTACTATGTTTTTCTTTTTTCACTCTGCCTTGACATTACAGCTGGCACATCTTGCTAAGGTTCTTCAGCTTTCTGAGGTGCTTACATTAGTTGCAATCTTCATTTCATACCACTGGCATTTTGAATAATGCTTGCTTTCTTATTAACATATAATTATGGGTTTTGGACATATAGAGGTTGGCATTCAGTATATGATTCATTTCTTTGGTATCTAGCTCTTCTCCTGAGGCACCAGAGACCTGAAGGAGGGAGGGAAAGTCTGCTTGTCGTCTCCACTAAGCTGTAGCCTTATTGTAGTATTTTTGTGTAGCATAAAATATGAGGGATTTTAGTTTTCTGTCTGTTTTCCTTAAGATTGGCTGCAGTTCCGTGACTCACAGTGAGTATCTCATGGAGATGCATTACTCATCAATAAATACTGTTGAGTGATTTGTAGATTTAAATCTGCTGAAAATCCAAACAATTCCAAGGAAATCATAGAATCATAGAATGGTTTGGGTTGGAAAGGACCTTAAGATCATCTAGTTCCAACCCCCCTGCCACAGGCAGGGACACCTCCCACTAAGCCATGCCACCCAAGGCTCTGTCCAACCCAGCCTTGAACACTGGCAGCAATGGAGCATTCACAACTTCCCTGGGCAGCCCATTCCAGTGCCTCACCACCCTTACAGGAAAGAATTTCTTCCTCAGATCCAATCTAAACTTCCCCTGTTTAAGTTTGAGCCCATTACCCCTTGTCCTATCACTACAGTCTCTTATGAAGAGTCCCTCCCCAGCATCCCTGTAGGCCCCTTCAGATACTGGAAAGCTGCTATGAGGTCTCCATGCAGCCTTCCCCTATCCAGGCTGAACAGCCCCAACTTTCTCAGCCTATCTTCATATAGAAGGTGCTCCAGTCTCCCGATCATGCTCGTGGCCCTCCTCTGGACTTGTTCCAACAGTTCCATGTCCTTTTTATGTTGAAGACACCAGAGCTGCACACAGTACTCCAAGTGAGGTCTCATAAATGCTTGATTAGCAACACCAAGACTGTTTCTCTCAAGTGAAATGTGCCACTTTCGCTTGGCTTTTGGCTTTTTTACTCCACAGGCAGAACAAGTGCAACTCAAAACCAAAGTTGCCAAAAACGAATGTGGCTTTTTATGTATTTTAAAGAAAACGAACAAATCAGTTAGCGTAAAACCCTATATGAAAGCAGAACTCTGGCTGAAGCAGGAGCCTCTTCTACTTCATGGGAAGAGATGTTCATCCTTCCCAAGGTCCCTATGAATCAAGGAGAGTGATTTTAAAAACAAGAAATCCCACACCTTCAGGTAGGTGGTGCAGCTGTGCGGAGCATGGGCAGAAACAAGAAGAGATGGGATGGAAAGGCAAACCACATCATTTTCCTGCTCCTGAGGGAGACAGAGTAGGAAAAAACCCACATGAGTTCCTGCAAAATAAACCATGGTGTTCCTCGCAGTGGCCCTGCTCTGCCACTGCCTGGCTTTCATACCCTCAACCTACTGCTTCCCTGTTCTCCATAATGAGTTGCCTTTCTCACTCATGAGCTCCTTAATGGGAGAAGCAGCAAAGAGGGTTCTGAGGTTTGGTTCATTGGTTCATAGTGCACTGGTGATGAGCATCCATAGCAATCAGATAGGGTCATCTGCTCCATGTCCATGTGCTGTGCTGCACATCAGGACTTGTTATTTCAGATGATCTAGTGGAAAGTGTCACTGCCCATAGCAGGGGGTTGGAACTGAGTGAGCTTTAAGGTTCCTTCCAGCCCAAACCCATCTGGGATTCTGTGTTACTCCTTTTGTGATTAAACTGTGCAGTGTTAATGTGTGTGCTGGAGCTCTGGTAGAGCTTGCTGCTGTTCAGTCCCTACAGAGAAAGATGCAGTATTGATTCTGTGTGTTTGGTATAATCTCATGAACTAGCAGTTGACTTGCTCCTCTGCATAGAGCATTGCTGGAGCAGCATAGGGCTGGCTGGGCATTGGCCGGGTCTTGGCACCAGAGTTGGAAAAGGAGGGAAGATGGAGTGACTGGATGGCTGGAAAAGGTGCTTTTGCTCTCCGGAAACGTTTGGGCTTTTCATTTTGTTGTCAAAACTGAGAATTTCATTTGCAAGTGGCAAGGCGGTTATTCACTTCAAGGCAGTCAGGGATGGGTTTCAGCGTAAGGGGTGTCATCAAAGAGGTGAAATGCAGAAGGTCCAGGCATGCTGAGTGCTTGGGGATGTGCTGTTTTTATCACCTGTCAAACAGTTTTCCAGTGGAAACTATTCCTGTGGAAAACTTCTGACCAGCTGTAGAAAGACTTGATGGCTGAGTTGACAGAGAAGATGAGGCTGCCAGAGAAACCCCATTTCAAACCCATGGAAGGCATTGTTAGGAATGTCAACAGAGACGGTGGGAATATGGGAAAGGCAGATGGTGCTCGTGGTGGAGGACCTGTGGTCTTGTGTGGTGCTGTGGGCAAAACCTGTGCCTGGAGCTTGCAGCCTGTTTGAAGAGGAATAGAGAGAAAAGCAAAAGGAGCCATTTGGACCCAGCAGATTGCTCCAGCCCCTGGCTTGGGGTCAGCTCAGGGTTTGCTTTCCCACCCTGCACGAGCCCTTAGCGCAGCAGACTGGCTGTAGCATGATGTATGGCCATTTCCCAGTGAGATAACTTACGGCTGTAAAGGGTGGGATTCCCATCTCATGGGAGCCTCTGAGATTATCCATGCCGTGGCTGGAGAAAAGCAGAACCAGGTTTCTGGTTCAGGCATCAGTGCTTTTAGGAATTAAACCAAAATGTTTCTGATTTTCAGCTTTTTTTCCTGATAAATTCCTGGGATTATGTGTAATTTCTGCTCAATTTTGTATTACCTCACCTCTGTTGGTGTCCTTTGCATGTATCCTTATTTTTCTAGCTATTATCAGATGTGATTTTAAAGCTGTTCATAAATACACCTATACTGCTGCTACCAGGTGATGGTCACACTGCAATTCTAGGGAAGGATTTTACCTTTCGGTCGTCACTTTTAGCACAGTCCTTCTGGACACAGACACAGGCACATGGAGGAACTGCTGAACTTGGTAGCAGCAAAACGTGATGCTAATGTGACTTACAATGTGACCCTTTAATTCAGAGATACTGTAAAGATCATCTTTGTTGTATCATTTGAGATGGTGAAGCCAAGCACAATAGAGGTTATGGGAAGTGCTTATGATCCAGAGTTTGGAGCAGTCACTTCCTTTTCATTTTCAATAAAGCTTTGAAAGGAAATATTTAACACTAACATGCTCACATCTCTGAACAGTCTTGTGCTGATGTGGATCAATCAATGGATTCTTGAGTCTTTAAAAGTTGCTGTAGGCATTCATGGGGCTTCAACATGCTATGACCAGAGAAGCAAAACAGTAAGAGTTATTTGTAAATGCTTTGCTTGGAAGCTTTAATTCTTAGGCTGTGACAACTGATGCAGCAACAGGTTCAGGTCAGATTAAATGGGTTTTGTAATTGGTTTGTGGGCAAAAATAGGTTTTAAGTTTAATGCAAAACATTAAACAAATACACGATTTTTTTCCTTTTTTTTTTTTTAAATACACAGAAGGAGCTTTTCTTCCCTTTGCCCACGCTCTCTGCAGTAAACCCCTCTGATCCCTCTGTGCTCCCCTAGAGGTAGGATTGATGCTGGAGCGGGAGAGGGCTGACTCCCAGAGCTGGGGGCTCACCAGAGCAGAGCGAAGGGGCAGAATCAGCATCCTTGACCTGCTGGCCCTATAGACACAGCCCAAGGTAGGATTGGCCTCTGGGCTGCAAGCACACATTGCCCACTCCTGTCCAGTCTCTCATCCATCAGTATCCTCTGGCCCTTCTCCTCAGGGCTGCTCTCAAACTTCTTCCATTTCAGCTGGGCTTGAATTACTCATATTTTAATACCAGGGTTGTGCAGTAGGTTTTATCTTCTACTGCAAGATCCTGCTTCACTGATGGAAGACCTTGGCTAAATCTGTGTTATGGGGTTTAAATGTGGTTTGCAGTGTAGTGTTCCAGAAATATCCTTTGACAGGTCACTGCAGCCCTTCAGCCATTAGCCAGCTTCTCCTGTCTGCTCCCTCGCATCACAGGGTCCTCACTCCTTCCCTGTTTCCAGGCTTATTTGGTTTAACTCAATCCATGCATAGCCAGGAAAATGGGAGGTGGTAAAAGCTGCCAACTTGAACGGCAAACACAGGGGGGTGCAGGTGGGTCATCTGCTGGAAGTTTTTGCGGTCTTTGCAGCCTACTGAGAGCTGCCATTGGATCATTGGCAGTCTGAAGACCTTACCCGAGGAGTTAGTTTCCTGTGGCAGCAGTTCTGCCTTCAGAAATTCATTACTAGTTTTCAGCTCTGCCCCATACAGCGTGCATTTCCATTGTGATTTCTTTGCCTTAGAGTAGGGAGAAATTCTTTAACATGAAGGTGAATAGCTGCTTTGAACCACAACAGGATGTTGGTGGGCATAGAGGGGTGGATGGGTGTTCCTGTGCAAGGGCATTCTGGCCTGGGGAGATGCTCGAATGGACTGCTGACTCAACTGGTGATGGGGGAGAACTTCCCTGTGTTTTCTCCCCACGCCAGCCCCAGTGCAGCTACAAAGGAGAAGACTGGGCTCAGACTCCCTGAGCACCCCAGGACTTCTGGTCTTAACCTCACATTACATCAAAGGACCGGTTGCTTGCTGAGCTTTGGGCTGTGTGCTTGGTGAAGTGGCCTGCTCCCCTGAAACCTGACTCTAGCAAGAGACCTATAGATCATAGAATCTTACAATGGTTTAGGTGGGAAGCAACCTTAAAGCTCATGCAGTTCCAGCCCCTACCACAGGCAGGGACACCTTCCACTGGAGCAGCTTGCTCCAAACCCCTGTGTCCAACCTGGCCTTGAACACTGCAAGGAATGGGGCAGCCACAGCTTCTCTGGGCACCCTGTACTGACACCTCAGCACCCTCACAGGGAAGTTCTTCTGCCTAAGAGCTCATCTCTATGTCCCCTCTGGCAGGTTAAAGCCATTCCCTCTTGTCCTGCTTCTCCCAAGCTGCACTGTCCAGTTCTCTGGTTCAGAAATGGCTCCTGCTGGTTGGTGTGACGGGGCGATGGCTGGCACAGGGGGGTGGAAAGGGAGAGACTCTTGACATGATTTGCATTGCCTTGGGCTTTGAAACGATGACAGAAAATTTTCCTTCTCGCATTTGTTCTCATTTAGCTGCAGCATGTTCAGCAGGATGTTTTTCAAGGAGGGTCCGATCCATGTTGGCAAAGGAAAGTCTCTTGTTTCCCAAGCATCCTTATCACTTTGTCCTTGATGACTATGGGAACTTTCGGCACATTTCTTTAGTTCAGAGGCACTCATGAGCCCGCCTGCCCTTCCAGGAGCTCTGTGCTGCCTTTCCTGTGTGCTGAGTCACACAGGCAGATAAAGCGTCCCCAGAACATTGTTGGCTTTGCAGATGTTAGACCTGGGAAAGTTGGGTGAGAGGCGGGGGAGAGTTAATATCTGAGCTATGGGCTGAGCAAATCCTGCAGTTCAAATACAGCACCTGCCATCACTGGGAATGTGTGTTCTGGTGTAGGATGAACTATAGCATCTTGATACTATAAGCAACTTCATGAATCTGGAGAGTCTTGTCTGGAATAAAGCAGCTTTGGTGGGGTGGTGCTGCCTAACCACAGGAGTGCTGAAGGGTTTAGTTCCACAGGGTAAAATGGAGGCTGCACATGCAGAGAAGCAGCTGATGGTTGCCCTCTGCCCTCCCTTCATGTGAATACGTGATGGTTTAGGCTGTGGGACATGGGTAAGGAGCTTGTATTTTAAGAAAGATCTTTCTTGTGTTTTCAAAGGACAAGGTTTTATAGATGATACAATCTTACTTAGGGGTTTGTTGGAGATGACAGAGTGCTTGTGAGGCAGCCTTCAAATGCATGTATCAGAAAGGTGATGCTTCAGTCTCCCAACTCTCTGGGAGATTAAAGCCTCTAGAAATTCCCTTTGTGCCTTCAGAACTCGTGATTACTTGATATTTGAGGTTTGTTATCTGTACTTATGCTCAAACTGGTTTTATCTCTGTATCTGGCTACAGTGCTTGGCACTTGGTAGGGTTTGAGGATGTAAGCACCCTGCCCAGCTAACACACCTTCCAACAGCTAACACCTTCTGCTGCAGGCAGTGGGGTTGTGGAGGAAACCATCCCCTTTCAAGTACTGCTGTAAAGGCAGTGGCCAGCCGAGATGTACTGCTGCTCCTGAGAAGCTGCAAGAACTAACAGTACCTATTGGCTCTACCCTTGCAAGCCCAAGGTTTTCTTCTGCTGTCACGGGGAAGCTTTGGAAATCCAAGGAATGTTGGGTTTTGTGTCATCCTCTTTTTCCTAGAAAAGATACTTGGGAAGTTTCTTGTTTGAAGGAATACAGGAAAGGTTAATTAATACGGGCCTTGTCCTTTTGATAGGACTTCTTTTCTTTAACCCTTAGCCAGCATGGAGACAGGGTTATGATGCATGAAAATGAACACAAACATAGTGTATCTTGGTCACTGAACACTGTGCTCTAACTTCTGCTTTTGTTTACAGTGCATCAAACCTGGACGCTCCAGCAGTCCTGCCACACAGGGATGCGGTGCGAGATGTGCTGGGGTGGCATGGCTGCTGTCCACAGCCTAGTCCCAAAAGACAAACTAGATTTATTAAGGCAGTGATCAATAGCGGGAAAAGTGCTAAAAGTCTAACCAGAGCAAGGTGCCTTGCAGGGGCATTCAGGTTTTGGCCGCTCTCCTCCTGATTTATCATGCACAAAAGAAGCCATTCCTCCCTGCAGAGTAGAAGGCAGCTCAAAGGTGATGTGTTCATGCACTCAGCAAGAAGCCCTGGCTTGTATTGCAAGAAAATTAGAGCGTAACAGTCAGCAAGAAAGAAATTTGGTGCCTTAATGTGGCTTTTAATTTTCAGTGTTAAAAACCCCAACCCACCAACCACTCTTGGCACCAGCCTTTTACCTGCTTTGATTTCCAGAGCAAAATTAAAGTCAGCAGTTGCACGAAGCTGAGGTGGATTGGCTTAAAATTTTCCTTTGTTAAAAATTGATATAGGAGAGATTTTGCTCCCTTTCTTTTTCACAGAAGATCATCTGGGCTACAGGCAGAGCTGCCATCTGTACGGCTTAGTAATGGGGCCAAGGTAGAACTTCATATTATAGACTCCAAGACTGGTTTGGGTTGGAAGGGACCTTAAAGCTCATCCAGTTCCAACTGCCTGCCACGGGCAGGGACACCTTCCACTAGAGCAGCTTGCTCCAAGCCTTGTTCAGCCTGGCCTTGAGCACTGCCAGGGGTAGGGCACCCTCTGTGGTTGCTTGGCTGGGACTGCCCCAAATGTGCTTAGAAGTATTTACAGAGGTAGTGATTCTGGGCTTCTTTGAATGACTGTGCAGTGGCCAACCATTGAGGTGCTCTGCTCCAGGGACTGAAATTGTTGACTTCCTATAGCATACACACTAATTCTCTTACTTTGGCTAGTGTTTGCTTTTGTGGGTACCTAGACTGATCCTGCTGTTTCAAACTATGTATTTTGTCTGTGCTCTTGCAGTGGAGGAGTGCACTGAGTCTGAAGTTGAGGCCTCTTGTGTAGTATTTCCCAGGATTTGGACCTTGCAGCGCATGTGGAGCACTAATCTGGCATACTGGAGGGCAGAAGGATGCAGCTGGTTTACATTTTGGAGCCTCCAGCAGGAGCGTGCTTGTTGAGCAGTGATGCTGCAGGGCTCAGAGATTAATGCTTGTGTTTCTCTTTCCCCAGAGATTATCGATGACCTCACTAACCTGGTGGAAAACACAGATGACAAGCTTCGCACCCAGACGCGGCACGTGAAGATGGTGGACAAGAAATCAACCTCCTGTGGTAAGAAATGGCTTGAGCACAAATCTTGCCCTGTTTTTAAATGATGGGAAAGTAGCTTTAGCACTCAGAGGCTGTGTGCAAGGAGCTTCCCCAAGGGCAGCTTCTTTGAAGGATGAGGAGAGCCCGCATCTCCAAACAGCTGATGCTGTAGGTTTGACTCACAGTATTTGCTGCATGTTGATAGAGTTAATTTCCTTAAACCATTTGACACCAGCATTGCACAATTGCACAATTGCACTGGAAATTGTAGAACTGTATGAAATGAGAGCAGTACATGTTAATGATCTTTAACAAAACTTGCAAGCTACCAGCTCTTGCAAACAGGTCATAGTGGGGAGTGATGCCGCAAGGGCAGTTCTGGTGGTGTCCTGCAGGAATGTGTTCTCAACCAAGAGGCATTCAGAGCCTGCCAGACATGAAATCACAACTGGTGACTCTGTGCAAGCTGGTCAAGCTAAATTGTTGCCCTGTTCCATACAGCCAGAGAGAGGGTGTTCATCTCAGGCGAGTGAATGCAAGTTTCCTCTGTGGAATGAAGAGCTGGAGGGTTGGCAGCAATGACTGTGGGTGATGGCAGAAAACGTCTTGATGTTGGGAGGATGATTGACTGAGGAGTGAAGTCTGTGGGAAGGTGGTGGTAGCAAGACACTTGTGTCTACTGCGTGTCTGGTTCTGTGTCTGTGGCTCATTTTTGCCATACTAGAAGGCTCAAACTGCTAACAAGGGTAATTTATGCTCTGTAGAAATTTGGCTTCTGGCCAGAAGTTCATGAAATTTGGTTCATGTATTTTAGGAGGGAGAAAGTTGAGAACTGACTTGATCATGTGTCTGTTTTGGTGGGAAGCTTTTATTCTGTAGTGTGATGGTCCAGCAGCAAAAGCTACTGAGCTCTGGCTGGCAGTGGGACATGTTCTAGGCAGTGACAGTGTATTTCAGGGGTTTATTTAGTTCTTCATCAGCGACAACGTTTTGAAAGATTGGATGAGAAAGGTTGATGAAAATCTGTGACTTCTAGAGGGTGAAGTTGACTTCCCAGAGGTATTTGTCTCCAATGTCTCCTGTAGCAACTGCAGATAGAATTGAAGCTGTGGCTGCACAGTTCATGACCGAATTTTGGTTTTTAAATCTTGAATGTTGATGCAAGATGGATTTAATCTAAAACCACTTGCACTTGAATACTGCAGCGTGTGTGCCTTTGGAGTCTCCTCTTAGTTCCTCTGCTTTTATTTTCTGCATGAGTACAGAGAAGCACAAAGTGAATCCCGTTTCATACAGGACAGCTTCTCTCTCCTTAGGTATTTCTAGCCCGTTTTTAGGTTCTTCATGCAAATGCAGCCCCCAGACAATGACAGTATTGCTGGATAATGAGCCTGTCTCTTTAACTGTGAAGCCCATGCTGGCTGCTGAGGAATTTGAGAGGAGGAGGAGAATGGGAGAGGTGAAGGCTGGGAGGATCCTGGCTGGATTCCTTGGGGGTGACCTCTCTCACCCTTTCCACATTGAAAAACATTTTTTCTACAAGGGGTGGTGAGAAGCGCTGCGCTGGATGCTGGTTCCCTCTGCTCCAATAGGTCTTCCTGTGTTTGCATAACAATTTGGGCATATGTAAACACTGTATTGCCTCAGATGGCAGCTCTGTTCTGCTTGAGCATTAGGTTAAGAACAATGAAGCTGGAAGACACAGTCTTTAATGGCATTCTTCCCATCCCTTTTCCACCCTTATCCCTGCTGATGAAAGTTAACTTGTATGTTAAGATCAGACGAACTCTCCATGTATGTACAATTATTCCTTGAGCAAAGCCAAGCAGTGGGGAAACCGGCACCTGCTATGTGATTCCCTCCCCCTCACCCAACGTAGAATTTAAATCAATAAAATCTTTAGTAGCTCTTTGGTTTGGGCATGCTCCTTTGGATTTAAACTGAGGTGAAATGCTTAGCCTCCCCCCTTGCCCATGCTTTCCTTCCCCAGGATGCAGATACTTGCTTGGACCTGGTCTCTGCACTGTTCCAGCATGTGCCTGTTTGTGTAGTTTTGCCTCATTTTTTAAAACAAAATGTCTTATTTTAATGGTGAGTGCCTATACTGGAGCCACTGTGGATACAAGTGGAGCAGCCTGGCTTGAATAGTGGAATAATCACCTTTTTACAAGGGAGAATGCAACACATTGATGAGTGTGTCTTTGTTAGCAGCCAGTATAATAATAAAATCAAAATATTGCTGATGAAACCCAATTTCAATCAATGTTTCAACATCTTGCTCTCATGCAAACATTATTTCAAGCTTTGGAGGTTGTTTCCAGTGACTGGTGTGATTTATATTGCAGCCGTCCAGCCTGGTGCTACCTGCTCGGTGTAGACATCACTTGGTACAGGATGTTGCAGAAAGCAGCGCCTGCACCTCTGGCCCTGCAGAGTCCTGGCAGAAACCTTCAGATTGTTTGAGATGGTTTGTTCCATTTGCAGCTTATTCTCAAGGCTTATTTCTCTTGCTGATTCGAACTGTTGACAATCCCACCCCTTGCTTCTGCCCAGTGAAGGCTGCCTCGGTTGGAACCCATCTCGCTTGGTGGCCCCAGGCAGCCCCAGACTGGGGTCAGTGGGAACTCCCAGTAATTGCAGCAGAAGAATAATCATGGGATATGCTCAAATCTGCTGCATTTATGAAATTATTGTTGAAAATAATTGGTCATCTGCAGGCAAATGTTCGCATGTTGTTTGGCATTGTTTTCTTTCTTTTCCACATATACTGGACATTTAGGAGGAATGTTGGGTGTATATATTTCTTAGTCTTCAGAAATAGGCTAAGGCAAATTGTCTGAGGTTCAGCAAGGCTCAGTGCCAGGACCTGCACTTGGGTCACAGCAACCCCATGTAATGCTCCTGGCTTAGGGAAGAGTGGCTGGAAAGCTGCTCGGTGGAAAAGGACCTGGGGGTGGTGATTGATGGAGCTGAACATGAGCAGCTTGTGCCCAGGCAGCCAAGAGGGCCATTGACATCCTGGCCTGTATCAGCGCCAGTGTGGCAGCAGGACCAGGGCAGTGAATGTCCCCCTGTACTGGGCACTGGTGAGGCTGCACCTTGAATACTTTGTTCAGTTCTGGGCCCCTCACTACAAGAGAGACATTGAGGAGTCTGCCAAAAGTCCGTGATTCTTTCTCCGTGCAATTGGTCTCATCCCAGAGGAGGAAGTCTGTCATTGTCCACAGCTACATCCTGGCATACCTGGATGGTGCTTTTTTTGCTAACTGTCCCCCATCCTTGAGTTTTGCAGATTATATTTTTTCTGTTTTACTGAAAGACATAGGTAGTCAGCTCTCTGCAGAGAGGATGGTTAAACCACTCCTTTAGGTGACTCTCCCACAGCCGAGGAGAGAGGCTGGTGTCCTGGGGAAGCAAGACAGAAGATTGTGACTGTCATAGTAAAAACAAGTGAAGAAGAGCAAACTGTTATTTCTGACAGACTTACCCATCTCCACCCAAGCAGTGTGAGGGAAGCAGACCATGTCTTTGCAGTTATCACTGCATGGATCCCTCTAACCTTCCAGATAAATGAGGAAAATGAGAAAGAGCCTGCTGCAGGGCCAGTACCTGTGTCCTGGGAAATGAACGTTCACAGAGTGGTGCCTGAGCAAGTTTGCTTCTTTCTTTTTCTCCTATTCCACAAGATGGCATTGCAATCTAATCACCTTTCCCAGCCCCAGGTAGATGCTCTCATCTCCCCTTTGCCTTCTGATTCCGGTTTTGATGGATACTGTGTAAAGTTGGTTGGTACCAAGTAGGGTTTTTTTTAATCTTAGCAAACTGCCAAAGGCCTGGATTAAAGACAGAGCTTTGCCAAGCCTTTAATAGGGTTTTTAGGAAGATTTAATTTGATTTTAAACAGAGTAGCTTGGATTATATAAGGTTTCCTCTAGAAAGGAATGATTCATGCAGGCTGAGGCCTTCTTCTGCCAGATTCTACAATCACTCTGTTCTGAGTTATGGGGTTTTTGCCGTGGATGTAATTTGGTTCATAAATTGTGAGTGGCAGTTACTTAGGTTTGTTCCTCTGACATTCGCTGTGTGTTTAGATGAGCAAGTCTCCATCCATTTAGTTTGTTCTCAGTGGAGAAGCTGGTGCAGCATGCCATTAAATCAACTTTTCCTGCAATCTGACTCTCGGAGCAGTTACACGGATCTTCCTCCCCAGTGTTGCTCTAACAACTGCACTGGCTCTGAGTCACCTGTCTCTGCTTCTATGGGATGAGTTCTCTTGGCCTGGCAAGTTACACATTTTCCTGATATATTATTTTTCTTCCCTTCCTTTACTTTCTTCCATTCTAAGCAGTTACATACTGAACAGCTTGTTCTGAGCTGTTACCCTGCGAGGAAGCTTTGAAAAGAAACTTTAACAGAAGAGCAATGACTCTTGGTTAAATTGGGTTCATCTCTGGTGGATTGTGCATGTCTTAAACACACTGACATTTTCATCATCCCCAGAGCAGAGCAGCCCAGAGCGGTGGCTGAGGGGACTGAGCAGAAGACAGTTTCATCTGGACTTTCCTATCTCCTTATATCCTTCTCCTTCAGCGCTCACTTGCTGCCAGCCTGCCAGGGAATGCCAAGAGTCCAACAGATCTTTGGATCTGCAGGATCTGAAAGAAATGCTGCAGAGGGGAGTCTGAGATGAGTTCTTGGGCAGAAGCTCTTCCCTGTGAGGGTGCTGAGACGCTGGCACAGGGTGCCCAGAGAAGCTGTGTCTGCCCCATCCCTGGCAGTGTCAAGGCCAGGTTGGACAGAGGGGTTTGGAACAAGCTGCTCTAGTGGAAGGTGTCCCTGCCTGTGGCAGGGGTTGGGACTGGATGAGTTTTATGGTCCCTTCCTTGCCTGTTATCCCAAACCATTCTATGATTCTGTGATTCTACTTTCCACTAATCTTGCTACCCTGCATGTCATCCTCCCTTACGCTGTAGTTCTTGTCTGAGCTCCCTGCAGTGTTATCTTCCCCTCATGCAGCTGGTTTTCCTTCACTGTGAGGGCATGGGTTTGATTCACCGGGGGAAGCAGAGGTCTGCTGGAGGTGAGCCTGGTTTGGGGAGGAACTGATGAGTTTGTAGCACCATTGTATGTGTGCAGCTGTGCTCTTCCTCCCACCTTGCCCTACTGACTTCTGAACCCACTGTCTAATTGAAGCTGAGATTAGCTGGAGATAGAGGTCCCAAAGATAAAGAGTTACTGCAAGCTTTCTTGGGCATCTGTCCTTATTAGAGAGATCCAATTAAAGGCCCTGTTGAGGGGGGAAGGCAGGATGAGCTCAAGTCTCATTAGGCACCAGAGAAGCCTCAAAGCAGATTAGTTTAGGGACATAGTGGGAAATATGGCTTCGTTAATTACGTTAATGGAAAAACTTTTAGATGAACTGGTCCAGTTACTTCAGTTCATTGCTCACCTAAGACTTCTGGTTCACTTCTTATCTTGCCATCTTCTTTTCCCATAATGTGAAACACTTCTCCTGGCTTTGTTAGCTCTGAGTCCCTGAGGAGCAGGTGAGGAGCTCACGGAATGACTAACGGGGTGAAGAGACATCCCAATGTGTGCATTCCGATTCAGCAGATACACGGAAGCACGGTCACTCAGTGGTGTGAGATGATGCCTTTGCTGGTGGCAGATGCCCAGCAGCCTGGTCTTCGCCCCCCCAGCGCCTCCTCCTCGCGCACACTTTATTCACAGGTTAAGTATTTGGCTTAAAATTGCTCACGCTGAGATGCTGAAACGGATTCAGCTGATGGAAGGGAGTGGAGCTAAGTTGTTAGTGGTTAGTTGTATGGACAGTTTTGGTGTTTTAAAAGGTGGTTTGGAGTGGCTTTATTCATTTTCTTCCAGGTGAGGAGCATAGTGTTGACTGGTGGTGTCAGCTCTGTGTGTGTTTAGCTGGAAAGTATGGGAAGAGCCTTCTGGGTCATAGGATCCCTTCAAGATAAATTTCTGAGAACAAGCTTGTTTTTTCCCCCCCATTACTCCCATTAGAAGACTGCAATGGTCATAAACTTATTCCAGCCTGGACTTGTCAGGGGTACTTCATGTTGCCCACGTGTAACCCTTGTTCTGATGTCTTGAATAGATCTTTCTCCTCTTTTATTTCACTCCCCCAAATGTGTGTGTCTAGGAGATCATTTGGTATTGCCTCCCAGCTTTTATTCTGTGGGGCTGAACAAGCGCCTTTACTTATTTAATCTCCTAAGTAAATGTCTCTGTTTTCTGATAAGGCCAGTTTTACACATCTTCCTATATAATCATTTTAGGTTTTTAAGCATGAAGACTGATCCAGCACTGCTGGAGCCTCATCGTGATGGCTCAGCTGTGGCTCTGGCACTTCTCTGGATGCTGGAAAGATTTCAGTTACACCATGCTGGTGCCTCAGTCAGTTTTGTTCTGAGCTGTTTGCTTAGGCCTTTCTCACTCTTGAGCATTTTCCACCTGAGCTGATTTTCTGTCCACCTCACAGCAAAAGCTACTGTTTGTCTGAGATGTGTGGCTTCCTCTGAACTTCTTCCATTTGTCTTCAAAGTTGCCTGTTTTTTCATATGTGCTTTCCCAGCTTTCATCCACGCGGGTGCTGCTTTCCAACTTTGTGTCATCAGCAGGTTTCATTAACACACTTGCTTTTTGTGCCAAGGTCATTAATAAAAGTAGTTAATAAGATCAGTATCCTGACCATTCCTTGAGGAGCTCTGCTGGTGACCTCCATCCATTCTGACCCTTCTTTCATTGCTGCTTCTCCTTTCACCAGTTTCCAGGTCTTGCACTTCTGCTAATCTCCATCTTTTTCATTGTGGAGTTTCCCACATGACACTCCATCACAAGCTGTGCTGAAGTCTGTGTGGATGGGATCTCTCACACTTCCTTTGTCTAGAAAATCCATTAATTTCGAGCTAACCTGATTAGCTCTGTTTGGTCTGATTTGCCTTCAGGACAGTCCCATTGTTTTCCACCCTTTTTAACATTTAGTTTCATGTTCTAATTAGTCTTTCTCCATTCCGATGTGGAGCCTCTGTCTTGCTGGGGTTAGTCAATAGGCTCGTTGTTGCTCACATGCCTTTTTCCCTCCCATGGCATGGTTGTGCAGATGCTGCAGTTCTTCTCTGGTGCTGGACAGGCAGCTGCAGCTCAGTCCACCTGGTTTTGGCATACATACCCCAGACAAAATTGAGTTTAAAGGGAAAGGCTGGAGCTCGGGGTGCATCAGTCCTCCTGGCTTCATTCGCCAGCTTGCTTCATTTAATGACAGTTCTCTCTGTGGCACTGACACCCTCCAGAACATCTGCAGCCTTCTCCATCCTCTAGCCGAGACCTGGGTTGACAGATTCAACACAAGTCTGAGTCTTCTGCCTGTGGCCCACCTTTTCCTATGTTCGTTTTTTTCTGGCTGTGGTGATCGCCACAGTTCCTCCATACCTCACTTTTGCATATAGAAATACAAGGGAAATGGTTCACTTCAGGCTGCACAGCAAGTCCAGAACCCCTCTGTGCGCTGGGCTGCACTCCCAGAGTGTGAGCAGCAGCTCAAGGAGAGGATTCTGCCCCTCTGCTGTGCTCTGGGGAGAGCCCCCCCTACAGTCCTGATCCAGCTCTGGGGTAGCAGCACAAGAGGGATGTGAAGCTGTTGAAGGGGGTCCAGAGGAGGCCACAGAGATGCTGCAAGGGCTGGAGCAGATCTGCTGTGGAGCCAGGCTGAGAGAGCTGGGCTGGGTCAGTGTGGACAAGAGAAGACTCCTGAAGGAGAGACCTTAGAGCAGCTCCAGTGCCTAAAGGGGTTGCAGGAAACCTGGAGAGGGGCTTTGGACAAGGACCTGTAGGGACAGGACAAGGGGAATGGCTTTAACCTGGCAGAGGGGAGACTGAGATGAGCTCTTAGGCAGAAGCTCTTCCCTGTGAGGGTGCTGAGGCGCTGGCACAGGGTGCCCAGAGAAGCTGTGGCTGCTCTATCCCTGTCAATGTTCAAGGTCAGGTTGGACACAGGGGCTTGCAGCAAGCTGCTCTAGTGGAAGGTGTCCCTGCCCGTGGCAGGGGTTGGAACTGGATGAGTTTTAAGGTGCCTTCAACCCAAACCAGTCTGGGGTTGTCTAAGAAGCACAGTATAAATAAGGGGTGAAGTGCAATCAGAAACTGATCAGTGTAAAATAAGGCGGGAAAAGTCCCTTTGCTGCAGTACCCTGCTCAGAGATTTGCTTTTCAAGTGGCAGCATTGACGTGTGAGAATCAGAGTTGCAAAGGATGCAGCTGTTCAGTAGCCGAGCCCTAAGTTTATGGACACCCCAAAGGATGGGGGGGGGGGGGCTGGAGTGTAGCATTTCTGGGACAGGAATTGGGCATGGTTTCAAGTCCAAAGCTGTGAAATAGCATCATTCCCATTAGGAGCCAGACTAAGGGGAGAGGGAGAGCAGGGAGAGCAAAAGGCAGTCAGCATCTTCTTAATTACATTTGCATATGCAGCTGTTCAAACAGACTGAACTTCATCGGTGCTTGTTCATACCTATCAGGAGACTTAGAGCTGCTGTCATCCCATGTAGCAGGAATGTACAAATCTAGTGGTAAAGTAAGCCCCTGAGCATCCACTCACCCAGGCTGTCCATTACTCCAAAAGGACAACCAATTGGTTGCACTTGGATATTGAAAAAAGTGGGAATTGTGTGCAGTGGTTTCCAAGTGTCAGTGTTTCCAGCTTAGTTTCCAAGGTTACTATTGCGGAATTAAATCATTAATTTATATTTCTTAAAATGGTGCTGAAATGTGTTAATTTGTACATTATCAAAGAGGCTCAAACTTGTGTCCTTCTGCCTTTTCTTTCCTAACATGCGCAGTGACAGAATAATTACTTTGGAGTTGAAGCAGTTGAAACAACGGTGTTACAGCTTGGGAATTCTGTGCCACATTGAAACTAAATTAGGGGAGAAATTATCTGGGTTAACTGTATTAGTTCTCACAACTTTGAAATTCTACCTTAATCTTTGGCTCTTGAATGCCCAAGTGAGCCATGTCTTCTCTCTCTTACTGTTGTTATCCTAAATCCACCCCAACCAGGGATGCTGAGCACAACGCTGCTGTGAGCAGTGCCTGGGTGGAGAGAGGGTCCAGCATCTGGAATCCTGCTTCACAGGCCCCGGGCACTTGAGGGACATAACAATACATGGAGGATGTGGTCAATGGAGAAATTAGTTTGCTAGTGGTTATGCCATCTCTTCAGGGCTTTCCGAGATGCATAGAGAATGTTGATCCCACCAGAACTTGGGGGTATAAATCATTAAGGGCTGTGAGCTCAAATCTTTCTTGTTTTGAAAAATATAGCAGGATTCCTGCAGTTGTGCTGACTGGCTGGAGGAAAACTGTCCTCGAGCACATGGGAAGAGCCATAAGGCACACCTGCCCTTTGGGCTGTCACTGGTATTTACCTAAGGTGAAAATCATCCCTGCTCAGGCTGTGTTTGTCTTGAGATATTCAAATGGCAGGAGCTACATATTCCAGGAGGAGTGTTAGTAAAACCGTGGTGCACATCTGGAATCCATGGTTTTGCACTGGGAAAGCACATGGAGCTGTGCATTGGGTCGAACCACCCAGCAGTGTCTGCGAGAGCTGCTGCTCCTGGTGAGTGTTGGTGTTCCAGCTCTGTGCTGGGAACTGTGGGAAGTGACTCAGCCTGGTGCTGGGGCCATGGGGCTTGGATAGGAAAAGCCCCAGAGGTTTCCAGAAGCAATAGCAAGGAGCTGGGCTGTGGATGCCGTGGGTGCTGCTTCACACAGTACGTGTAGCACTACCCTGCCGCCTGCCCTGCTGGGACTCCTGCTAGTGTCCCCTGTGTGAGCTGCGGTGCAGAGGGAGGTTTCCACTGGATCAGTCCACAGAAGAAGCTTGTGCTGTGGCTGTGGGATCACCAGACCCGATGCAGAGGAGGGTGGTGGGTAAAATGGGATCGTCCCCTTTGATACCTCTGAGCAGAGGGCAAGAGGCCACCCAAAGGAGCACTTGTAGCCACCTAATCTCCTGCCAGGACTAGAGGGAAAAAGCTTCTTAAGAAACTTCAGCTCACAAAGGATTGTACAGCTACAGAAGGGCAGTTTCATGTCTGGCAGCACCAAGCTGGTTTGGACCCATTACCATGAGCACACCCAGGAGTGTGTGCTGCCTCTGGAAGGTGCTGTGTCACCCTCCTTTTGGTGGAACGTGCAGTCACCACCTAAGCTGCTGCTTCAAACTCAGTACCATGAGGAGTGGGGGTTTAAGTCATGGGTGCCCAGAGAAGCTGTGGCTGCCCCATCCCTGGCGGTGTTCAAGGCCAGGTTGGACACAGGGGCTTGGAGCAAG
>JASSUY010013053.1:0-15455 GCA_032466535.1 Forpus xanthops | reverse complement strand
CACAGCTTCTCTGGGCACCCTGTGCCAGCGCCTCAGCACCCTCCCAGGGAACAGCTTCTGCCCAAGAGCTCATCTCAATTAGTTTTTGCAAGCTAAGTTTGAAACTCGAGTTCAGTAGAATGTTTTTGTAGGAATAGATGGAACCCTGTGTGATCTATTGAGTGTTGTGCATTTATAGACCTGTTGACAGTTGTCTGACCCTTGTGTGGGACTTGCTTAAAATACTATTCCACACACTTGCTTCTACCTGGAATTTTGTGTTGGATTATCTCAGATTGCTGGAAAGTGTTGCAGGCCTGGCTGTCCATGCCTGGGGGGGCTCTGGCACAGGCAGTTCCATGGGTGCGTGGAGCACTGTTGTCCAATTCTCAGAATTCAAGCACAGTGTGCCTATGGGTCTGTTCCCAGTTGCGTGGTTCAGTGTCATGGATTCAGGAACTGCATTTGGCAGTAAGTGACGTTTTGCTCTTGCTGAGCAAGAAAAGTGACTGAGAGCCATGTTTCCAAGTGAGCTCCCAAAATAGCATCCTGCCCAGGCACCTGCTTCGTGCCCCCTGACATATGCTGTGTGAAGTGTTGCTGCCAACTCAGCAGCAGTTGGTTTCCCATTATCTGGTTGTGATTAAATAAAGCCTTGTGTGCTGCTGGGGGTTTGCTGCTGCTCTTGCTTTGGAAACAAAGTGTGCTTAAAGTTACATGTTCAAAAAACACAGGGCAAGCTCTGGGGATAATGGTTATTGGCATAGGGAACCAGATTTCACTTATAGATACATATCATGTGTTGACTGCCATAAAACATGGTTATTCTTAGGTGAGTGGAGCAACAGATTTATATTTTTCGCCATGGAATTTTTGACAGTCTCCCAAACTTCACAGAAAGTCTGTGCTTTACAAGTTGGTGAGTCACCCTGTTCACACAATCACAGGTTGGTTTGTGTTGGAAAGGACCTTGAAGCTCATCCAGTTGCAACCCCCTGCCACTGGCAGGGACACCCTCCACTAGAATGCTTGTTAGCCCCGTTTGGTCATCCTACCTGTACTGTTTTACACTGTGTTCATCAGTATGGTACATAAACCTGTTCTGGTGTTCAGTCCTTAACCTTGGCTATTCCTGTTGAACTACGGTGCTTTGCTGCCTGTGCTGTCTTTGCCCCCACCCCTTGAATGTGGATGCCTGTCACAAAGCCTGAGCTACAGACCCCTTGCTCTGCAATATTGCCATTTGGACTCTCTCTGCACCACAGTGTCCTGGCATCCTGGCCCCTCCATAAAGTAATTCACTTTCTTCATGTCCAGCCTTACGTCCTAACCTGTGGTTCTCTGGCTCCCAGCATCCCCAAGCATCACTCCTCAGCAGCACAGTCCCTTCCCCGCTGCCACCACACTGCATGTTCTGTGCTGAAATCCCTGTGACACCTCGCAACCGCCAGCCTGGCACTGCTGATCACTGCTTCAGTGAGGGCAGCTCTTCAGGAAGCAGCAGCACAGCTTCTGTTTGTGGCTCCAGCCTCGCTGCTGCTGCACATTGCGTTGGTGTGTTACAGATAGCTTCTGTGTGAGGGGACGGAAGGGATGATGGCACATGCCTTGCTCTCTGTTTACAGCTCAGCATGTGCCCTGGTTAGTGTCCTGCCCACCTTCCACTGGCACTGGCGGGTGTTTCACATGGGTGTTTAGTGAGGAAAGAGTGTGAGGAGAAGGGAAGAGCAGCAGAGACATTTGCTGCAGCTGGCAGTGGTGATGAATGTACCTTGGGAATGTCAGCTTTAGAGAGCTGAAAGCACTGATTTTTTATTCCCCAAAATAGAAAGAAACTCTATGATAGCTGAATCACCATCCAACTGAAGAAAATGTCTGGTTTATGGTGTTCTACATGCTGCGAGACGCTAATTGCTCTCTGGCATCATAAGGAAAGATCTTGAGCTAAGCAAAAACTTCTCAGCACTCTGTGAACAATTGTATATAAACCACTTCTTCAGTAATGTCAGAAATGTTTCTACTTGGAAAGGATCTTCATATGCCTGGTTGAGGAGCCACGAGTGTTTTCTACTGAGCTGCATTGGTGTGGATTTCAAAATGGTTTTACGTGTTGCTTGGGACCAAGGCAGGGATTGTTTTGTGCAGTGGCTCCCTGTTCCATACAGCAGTAGTTGGAGGTAGCCAGGATTCACTTTGGAGATTTTTTATAGGGAGCGATCAGGTCCCCCCTGAGCCTTCTCTTCTCCATCTGACCCCCCCAGGTCCCTCAGCCATTCCCCATCACACTGTGCTCCAGGCCCTCCACCAGCTTCATTGCCCTTCTCTGGCCCTGCTCCAGCTCTTCGATGTCTCTCTTGGAGTGAGGGGCTGTCCTGGGTTCAGCAGCAGCAGTCATTTTTTCATAGTAGCTGGTGCAGCACTGTGGTTTTGGTTTTCGGCTTGGGAACAGCACTGATAACACCAGTGTTTATAGTTATGGCTTAGAATGTTCAGGCTGGCCAAGGACTTTCTGAGCTTCATGCTCTGCCAGGGAGGAGGGGAAGCCAGGAGGAAGCAGAGACAGGAACCTGGCCCAAAGTGACCGAAGAGGTATTCCATACGTCATGCTCAGGATGGAAAACGGAGAGCAGAGACCCGGAAGAGGGGGGCGTGGGGTGTGTGTGCACTGCATGGTCAGACTTGGTATCAGGTGATGGGGGGGCACTGTGTGGTGTGGCTAGGTATCAGGTGAAGATCTGTTGTATTCTCTTTCCTTGTATTTCTCTTGTGTTATTATTGGTGGTAGCAGCAGTGGTTTGTGTTATACCTCAGTTACTGAACTGTTCTTATCTCAACCTGTGGGAGCTGCATTCTTTTGATTCTCCTCATCACCCCCGGGACTGGGGAAGAAAGATGGGGCAGTGGGTGAGCAGAACTGCATGAGGACCTTAAACCAGGACAGGGGCCCAGAGCTGAACACAGGATTCGAGGTACAGCCTCACCAGTGCCCAGCACAGTGGGACAATCCCTGCCCTGGCCCTGCCACCACACTGGTGCTGATCCAGGCCAGGGTCTGTTGGAATTCTTGGCTGCCTGGGCACAAACTCACGTTCAGCCAAACAACACCCCCAGATCCTTTTCCACCCAGATGGGTTCAGGTGGTGTGTTCTACGCAGGTGTAAATCTCTCTGCAGTTCAGTTTTCTTCTGTCAAAGCAGACAAGCGGAGCAGCCCCAAACTGCTGCTTCCTGTCTGCGTTTTCCCTGGCAGCAGGCAAAGTTCCTGAAAGACCTTCCATGTGCACCCTTTCCATACACAGTCCCTGTTACTGAGCACCACGGGGGGTTGTGTGGTTGATTTCCATGGGAAGGTTATCTCCTTTGATAGAAGTGGTTCTTTGTTTAGTCCTGCCCACAGCCAGTCTCTGCTGTTTTGCTTCGGGGCTTGTTCATTGTGTTTCCAAATGTTCAATATCACAGAGGTGCTGTCTGTTCGTTTCCCAAGGGGAACAGCCATTCCCCTCTCCTGTCCCTCCATCCCTTGGCCAAAGCCCCTCTCCAGGTTCCTGCAGCCCCTTCAGGCACTGGAGCTGCTCTCAGCTCTCCCCTTCAGGACCCTTCTCTTCCCCGTCCTGCCCGAGCCCAGCTCTCAGCCTGGCTCAGAGCAGAGCTGCTCCAACCCTCACAGCATCCCTATGGCCTCCTCTGGTCTCACTCCAACAGCTCCATGTCCCTCATGTGCTGCTGCCGCAGAGCTGGATCAGGACTGCGGGGGGGATCTCCCAGGGCACAGCAGAGGGGGAGATTCCCCTCCCTTGACCTGTCAATGAAGTGAAAACCAGGTAGTCTTTGTCACTCCTGTGTTCTCTGATGTGTTCTACTGGCATTCGAGCAGATAGCTTCCCAGCACTTGAGGGCTCTGATCCAAACAGGCTTTGTTCTGGGGATCATTGGTGTCACCCATCTGGAGATGGCCCTTGATGCTCTATTAAGAGCTGTGCAGCTGATGGACTATGAACATCTTGCTGAAATGCTCAAGTTACCTTTGAAGGGAGCTTGTAGTATTTGGTGTGAATGGGATTGCTGAACCCTCTGCTTCTCCTGGATTAAAGTAGAAACTGTTGAATCCACAAGCTGGAGAAGAGGATGTCAGACACAGCCGTGAATGAGTCCCATCTGGGCTAGCAGGATTTGCGTTCTGTGACACTGCTAAATGTCAAAGTCTGATTCCCACCCAGCTCACTGCTCTGCTCCTTGCAGCTTCAACTGAAACTCCAGCATCATTCCAACCAGTTTGGGTTTGTCCAGCCTCACCCAGCTTTTAATTGCAACTTGTGCAGTTTCCACCAGAGAAGTTGTGAACCTGTCAGGATGAAATCATGAATCAGGTGTGTAGTGAGGTGTGGTGTGGAGGCTCCTTGGCTTGGAGTCAGGCATCACCCCACATCGCCCGTGCAGTGCATCAGGCCAGGCCTAGTTTTTACTCAGCTCTGAGGTATTTCTTCCTGTGTAGAACTGATGTGGATGTGAAAACAAAAAGAAGCACTTGTCTTTGAAATGGAATGCTTGAATTCTACTGTGAGCACTCGAGGGAGGGAACACCTATTTGTTTGTTTGGACACTGGAGCAGGCTGCAAAGAGAAGCACTTCAAATATCTGTGTGTGGTGAGGCACCTGAATGAAGCAAATGGCAGTTTTTCCTTGATGCTTTCCTATTCTGAGATATCAAAGGCCTGCATGAGCACTGGGTTTACCCCTCTTACCACACTGATTGCAGTGAATGATTGCAGGAGGGTGGAAAGGCTGAAGGGCCCTACAGACCACATTCATGGCTTAAAAATAAACAAGATTAACAAGTACTTCTACGTCCATTGTGATGCCTGCAGGAAGTGCATGTTCCAGCAGCAGTGCTGCAATAAAGCCTTGGAGTGCTCTGCTCATGTGCTTTGATTCGGGAACAGGGTTATTCATAGAATCCAGGCTGGTATGGATTGGAGGGACCTTAAAGCTCACCCAGCTCCAACCACTGCCATGGGCAGAGACACCTTCCACTAGAGCAGCTTGCTCCAAGTCCCTATGTCCAGCCTGACCTTGAACACTGCAGGGATGGGGCAAATCACAAGTAAATTACTGTTCTTGCCCGAGTGGCAAACTGATGGGGTTATAAAAGCTGCCTTCCCCCGCCCTGGCTGTAGATAGCTGCTTGTTTTGGAGAACTGCGTGGGTTTGGTGTCCCTTTCTGAAGCTCCCTGCCTGGAAATGGCTTGGCAGCATCTATGGAGGTGGCTGTATCTCCTGTCTCTGTCTGTGTTCTACTCCAGCCCTCTCTCTTTTAATTGTCAGCAGAAGCACACTGGGATGTGGCAATGGTAGAGGTAGGAGCAAAATTCCTGTCTGTTCATCAGCAGAAGTAGCCAGAGAGATTCCCAGGGAACAACAGGTATGGATGAGACAGCAGGGAAAGTCCGGGCACACCAGGATGCTGTCACTGGGTGAGACCTGAACTGGCCTGGGTGAGACCTCAGGGCCAGGGGAAGAGGTTCCTGGACTGTGGGTTTGCTGGTTGTGGCTGTTGAGGATGTGGAGCTCCCGTTGGGTGTTGTGACCTTGCCCACACTACTGCAGACACTTCGCTCTCCCCTGGCTCTTCCCATTACAGGGTTATGGAGATTTACACTTGTCCTTGTCCTGAGGAGTCAGGCTCTGGTGACTGTATTCCAACTGCTGACAGTAACGGGGATGGATGCTGCATCCCGGCACTTGTGTGCAATCAGACAGAAAATGAAGCTGGCTACTGGGAATGAGGATGTAGTGATAATGGATTCCTCCTCATCAGGCATTGTTTGGGTGGTTTGTGCCCATTTACTGCTGTTTAGGCTAAAGACATGATGAACAGCCTGTTCCCAAAGCTTATCTTGCACTACCCGGGGGCAGGAATGCTGTCAGTGGGAATGATGTATCATTCACAGGTTGGATGTTTACACTGAGAAGGAGGATTTGGCTAACCCTGTGGGTAGGGAAGCTTGCACGAGGTGTTATCTGCAGCTGGGACCAGGGACTTGTAAATACTGATTGCAGTTAGGAGGCTTGTAGTTTGATTTCTTTTGAGCTAATTAGCCTGCAATTAAACCTCATAACAGTATGCTATTATCCACCCAGCAGATTTAAAACCCCTGCAGTATTTTAAATGTCTTTTCCCCCCTTTGAAGTGCTGTGCTTTATTTTAATACAGATGTTAGTGACCCATTTGACTGGGAGCTCTTGCATTCCCTTAGCAGCATTAGGACACTTGGTAAAGCAAAGCTTCCTGTACCCAGCTCTTGTCTGCTCTGGAGCCAACCATCAGGTAAGTCTCAACACTAAATAAAGTTCCTGTTGGAAGTTCAGCCCTTAGACCATGGAATATTCAAATATACAGTGGTTTTCCTAAAGTAGCACCTGTAAAGTGTTGCAAATATGTATAAATTTATGTGTCATAATTAACACAGGTGCTGAACTATTGCATGCTTTTAGGCCTTGTTAGAGATGAGAATGGCTTGTCTCGTTCGCTGCTGCGCTATCTCCTGTCTCGAGGTTGGTACACAATGCTGATGGCACGTTAGTACTGATTTCTGTGTGCAGTACTGCTCTCTGCTGTCCTGAGTCACCACTGCAGCACTGGAGCCTCATCAGCTGGAGCGGCCCCGAAGGCAGGGGGGGCTCACCCCGTAGTTTGTGGATCATACAGAGACAAGTCATTGTAGTTGCTGAAGCATCTTCTGCACTTAAATCGTTCTGTTCTCTCAGCAGCCTCTGCTTGCAGGGGAAGATGTGGTCCTTAGGAAGTGGAAGGTTTTCGAGCACTGAAGTTTACTCCTGAAGCTATTCCTGTGGTTGAGGGCCAAGGAGTGTGGGGTTTAATGAGGTGTAGCAGGTATTAACAGGGTTTTCCTGCCTAGGAACAGCCGCAGTTGTGCTGAGGCCTAGGACTGTGTCTGTGGGGATGGCTCCTTCTCTCCATCCCTTCCCCTGAAGCCAGGGGCATACACGGGCATTCATGACAGTGGTCTCTGTTCTGGCACAGAATCCTCTTGGGTTACAGTAAGCTTTTCCTTTTGGACACTAATATTTGATCCTGTCTCATCACAGGATTAAGCAGAGGAAAAGGAACTTGATCAGCTCTCAAACAGCACTTGAAATCTGGAGTGAGAACCTGTCTCTTGTTTTCAGAGAGAACTGAGGACCAACAAATCAAATTGTGAAATAATCAAAGCAGAGGTCAGGGATATTAAAGAAGGAGGTTGCAGAGGACATGGAACAAAACGTCTCTTGGAGTGCCTGCTTGTCCCCAAACCAACCCTCTTTAGCTGTCATATGTTCATCACCCATCCCACTCTGCCCGAATGGGAATGTCCTCATGAAAAGCAGGACCACCGAGGCAGTTTCCCCCTTGCATTTATGGAGAAGGAAGCAGATCTCTGGGGGTTGGTGCTGGAGGATGGTGCAGAAGGCCCCTTAGGGGTACTAAAGGGTGGGATAAAATGTAATCTGTGGTGGGCTGCCCGAAATGGGAAATCCATGGATTTCATTTCCGATGTCAGCCCAGGCAAACATTCCCTGTTTCTGCTTGTGTTCTTCTGTTGGTGGTGCATTGTTATGAACCAGCCTCAGGTGAGAATTTGGGGTTTCTTGCTGAGCTTGCTTTTTCAGAGAGGCTGCCCGTGTGGCTGGCAGCAAAGCACAGCAGGGCTTTGTGAAGAGCCTGCACTTATAATCTGCCTTTTGCTTTCTTTACACTTAAATGCTGGCCAGGACTTTGTCCCTGCTGGGAGACATTGTGCCCTTCTGAAGACAACACAGTGCTTCACACTGGTGCATCCATTTGTTTCTGGTGTGTGCGAAGCAGGAATGACTTTAAGTGTGTTTGTTTAAAGATCCGGAGGGGAACAAGCAGGAGTTTGGGTTTCACTCTACTCTTGAATTAGTTTCAGCTACTTCAATGCCCTGTCTCTGAGCTTGGCAGTGTCTGTAAACTCCAGAGTTGTGAAGGCTTATGTCATGGTTTCAGCACCCAAGAGCAGGGAAGCAGCTCTGGCACACGTGTTCTGCAGGGTGTGATGGCCAGATGTGCAGTGCTTCCTGTTTATGGGGGGAGACAATGGCTGAGATGGGAAAGGCTTCTCAAGCACCTTTTAATTTCTACAGTGTTTTCAAACTCCCAGTGCTTAAAAATGTAAGTAACAGATGAACAACCTTCTAGAAACTGGGGGAAAAGTAAATTTATATATATATCTTTAACTGAGAGGGCTATCTGTGTTTTTCTATGGCTTTCCATCAAAACTACATGCAGCATGCATCACTGCGAGGGCCTGCAGGGACAGGAGAGGGGAATGGCTTTAACTGCCAGAGGGGAGGCTGAGATGAGCTCTTGGGCAGAAGCTGTTCCCTGTGAGGGTGCCCAGAGGAGCTGTGGCTGCCCCGTGTCTGCAGTGTTGGACACAGCCTTGGAGGAAGGTGCTCCAGTGGGGGTGTCCCTGCCCGTGGAGGGGATGGAGCTTCAAGATCCCCCACCCCAAACCAAGCGGGATCCTATGAGGAGTACGAACCAAGTCCGTTGTTCCTCCGCCCTGCGCAGCCGCGTGGTGGCACCATTGTTCCTGTGATCCCACCCTGGGAGCTCCGCGCTTCCTCATGGAAGCTCTTCACACTTCGGGGAGCTTTGGGAAGCGGCTTCGCCCATGAATGGGAGCAGGCCCAGGCGGGATTTCTGTGGTTAATGGTTACAGCATCATGGAGATCTATCAGAATGGATTGGCTGCTCCGGGTCAGCTGTCTTTAAAGTGGACTGTGTAAAACACAGGGAAATGTCTCTGAACCCATTTTCAAGCGCTCTCACACTCCGAGGCAGTGGATAGAATGCTAATGGAGGAAAAGGGGGTCCTATGGAAATGCTCCGTCACAGGTTAAAGGTTAAGGATTCATTTTCATACTTGGTAAGGAGAAATGTGTGATTGCTATCTTCCAATTCAGAGAAAGACGTGATGGATTAATGACTACAGGACCGAAAGGCACCACAGAGAGGAGAGGTGGCAGCTCCCTAGGGCATCTTGCATTCAGATGCCTTCTTCCTTTTGACTCTTGCCGTGTTTCCTTTTTCCTTGTGTGACCTGAATGAGGGAGGCTCATCCCACGGGATAACGGCATGTTCTGCAGGCAGGAATCAGCTATGTCTGCAGCTCCTGCCACCAGCTTCCAGGTGGTGTGCCTGGATTAACCCAGCTCATGCTGGGAGGGGACTCCAACCTGCAGTTTCCCATGTTCTTGACTAATGGTATTCAGCCAGTAGTGAGGACGTTTGCTCACATGGAGACATTAGAATGAAGATTACCATAACATACTCAAGCGCTGTCTTGAGAAGCTGCATTCCAAAGCATAACCCTTCCCAATGTGGGTATGAAATTGAAGCAATGATAAGAATGCAGACAGTTGTTACTTTGATACTTGCCAATGACTTGCCAAGTGCTCGCAATGTCAGGTTAAAGGCATTCCCTCTTCTCCTGTCCCTACAGGCCCTTGTCCAAAGCCTCTCCCATGGAGGTCTTGAGAGGGTTAAGACCACAAAACGTATTTCAGGGCACAGTGGCAAGCTTTAGCTTAGCCTGGATAGGAACTAATAGCTGCCCGTGCAAGGAATATTCCCAGCATTGGGAGGCTTCCCTGCGTGATCTGCTTCCCACAGCTTTCCAGGGAGCTGGGAACAGGCTGATCCACACGGATCCTGGATTGCCCAGGCTGATCTTCTTAATGTACCGTTAACTGAGCCCCTTTGCCCCTGAGCAAGACTGGGGACGTTCATTTTACTCCTCACCACCAAGTGAGTGCTGGTGGCTCTCAGGGGACAGATCCGGTGTTCTGCACCAGTGCAGGGATCAGCAGCATCACTTGAACCACAAGGAGTAACCACAAGAACCCCAGCAAGCTTGGGTCCTCCTTTAGCATTACATCCTCAATGTGTTCTGTGAGGTCTTCCTAATTTCCATTCCCACTGGTGGGATGAGTTGGGGTGGCCATCCTGGTTTCCCAAGTGAGGATGGGAGGACATTTAGGTGCAGAGCAGAGGGTACTCACTGATTGAATAGAATCATAGAATGGTTTGAGTTGGAAGAGACCTTCAAGGGTCATCTAGTTCAGCCCCAAATTCTAGGGCTTTGACCCTCCATTTCATTTCTTGTTATGGGGAACATCTCTCTTCTGTATGTCTGCAGAGGTTGCTGTAGGTGGCCCCATGTTAATCTCAAACTGTGTCAGTTCAGCATTTTTCTTCCAAGATGGATGCAATAAATTGGGTACTGGCTCCTGTAAGTAACTACTGAATGGGAAGTGTCTGGTCTGCAGTGATATGGAGGACTTGTTGCTCCTGGAGAAACTGAACTGAATGATGAGTTTAGCATTGGGCTTATTCTTAGTAGTGACAGGCCATGCACTGGTGATTGACCCTTCAACGCTAAGTATTGACTGGATGAATCAATTCGCTGTGAACATCTTGTCCCACAGTATTTGTGTTGCCAACTCCGAGGGCTGTGGAGCCCTCTTGGCACGGCGTGCAGACAGCTCGTCCTGGGAAACGCATTGGTGTTACAAATGTAAGTAATAGATCTAATGGCATGAGCTCCACCGCTGCGTGCTGATGGCCACCGGGTCAGGGTGAGCCCTGATCCGGCTCTGGGACAACAGAACACGAGGGATGTGGAGCTGTTGGAGCGAGGCCATGGGGATGCTGCGAGTGCTGGAGCAGCTCTGCTCTGCGCCAGGCTGAGAGAGGGGCTGAAGGTGTCCCTGCAGGCGGCAGGGGCCGGAGCTGAGGGACCTTAGGGGCCCTTTCAGCACAAACCAGTCTGGCGCTCTGTGGTACTCCCTTTCCTGTTTGCCGTCCTGCCCCTTCAATGGCTCCTTTGTTTCAGCTAGCACCTCAGTGCATCGCTCAGGAGCCGGAGCAGCTCCTGAGCAGGAAAACCCAATTGGTGTAAGTGGAGCTCATGCTCATGAAGCATTCCTAGGGAATCACCTTGGGTGAAGCCGTTTCCCCATCCTTCCTGCAGTCCTGTAACAACACACAGGCAGACTCAGCACCTCCAGGTTTTGGCACAGACACTGTAAACCTGTAGCTGCAATTCATTTCCTTTGGGAAGGAGTTCCTTGGAAACTGAATGCAGCCAGGCAATAACGTGGATGTTTCCATGATGTGTGAGCCCGGGTTTGCTGCTCACCCTGGTGCAGTGCTGAGTGCTGGGGTGGCTCAGCCCTCAGCAGCAGCAAACCCGGGTTCTGCGTGTTGGTGCTGCCCCTGCAGCGTGATGAAGATCCCTGTGCTGTTCCCCCTGTCCAGCTTCATTATCAAACCTCATTATCAGATTTGCAATGAAGAACCAAGCCTTTTGCCCTTTGTAAGCTGGGTGACCATGAGCAATTGCCGTTTCCAAAGCCCTGCTCAGGCAGAGCAAGTGCCAGGGAGCTGGGATGGCTTTAATATTTGTTCCTCACACTGCAAAAAGCAATCAGAGGAGCAACCCAATTGAGGGGAAAACACCGCCGGAAATTATGGTTCTAATTAGAAACTTGCAAAGACTTATGAAAACTGGAGGATTTGAGCTGAAGGAACTGGCTTTAGCTGCTCAGAGCGAAACGACCGCGGGTGACTCGGCTCTCCCATGCGTCTGTAATGAAATGTTAATAGGATCAAAGCTTTACTACAGCTTCTGAAAGCAGCTTTTCTCCTTTCGGTGTCACACATTGGAACTGGAAAGTGTTCTCTGGCAGGGGCAGATGAGGCGCTCACTTTCTGCCATTGTGGGTGTTCCCATAGGAGGAATTAAGACAGAATTGGGAGCGAACAGGAGAGGAAGTGCAAGAGACGGAGGAGAGAGCGAGAGGTTGAGGGTGCTGGAGAGGTCCAGGACAAGAGAAACGAACCTGGGAACACATTGTATGCAGAAGAATACACACATTCACTCCTGGCTCTTCTTTAGTGCAGAAACACAAGAAACAGCCCTTTGGTTCCTGCTAGATATGGGGTTTTAACCCTGCTTTACCACTTAAGCCCTTCTCTATCACTTCAGGTCATACAGCATTAAGCAGCGCTGGCGCTGAGTTAGCACATCCCAGAGACACATGTTATATGGGTATTTCCTTAACGATGTAGAGGCTAATGGGGAGAAACATTGAGGAGCTTTACAGGATGGATCTGTATGAGAGGGATAGCAGCAGCAGCCAAGGCTGCAGGTAGGGCTGTGCCAGCAGCCAGAGCAGGGGCTTGGTGCGGAGCCTGCACTGGTGCTGTGCCATAACTAGTTGTTCATTGCCACGTCCTTGAGAGGGATATGGAACTGGAACAGGGAAATTAGACTGTCCCACCCATCAAATCCACCCCAAAAGATGGGGAGCTCCAGCTCTGCGGTGTTATCTCTTGCATATGATCCTATGCAACTTGTGAGGTTCTGATGCCCTGAACACTGACTGCAGGGGTCAGGGGTGCTCCATATGTTTCGGTGCCATCAGACTGCAGAGCCAAAGGAATCTCTCAGAGGGCTCTGTGGGGTTTTTCCCTTGCTTGTTCGCTGTCCCCCGGATGCTCTGTCCTGTGTCTGTGTTGAAAGCACAGCTGAAGCAGTGCACAGGCAGGGATTTGGAGGAAGGTGCTGCAGTGGGGAAACCATCATCCAACTGATGGGGCTTTTGCTGACTCCAGAGCAGCTCACTCAGAGCAGGCAGCACAGAACTGCTTTGTTGTGACACTGGCTGTGAAGGGAGAGGTTCCAGATGAAAGAAGTGCCAAAGTGTGAGCGTGCAGCCCCTGAAGAGGGCAAACAGGGCTGGCAGCACTTCCCTGACAGTGCTTGTCCAAGGTCTGCTTTATATCGAACCAGATATTGCTTTTGCTAAAGTGTCAGCTGTACATTTAATTACTGTGGTCAGCGACAAACAGGGTTGTGGTGACTGCTTAATGCCTGTGCAGCTTACACGTTAGAGAGTTGTTACTGATGCTCTTCACCAATGTGGAGACATTACCATTAACCTGGGCAGTAGCTCCGGTTTATGTTCATTATGGACAAGTGTCATTTAAAAAGGCAGCAGTCGGTACCTCAAGGGAATAAAGGCTCTTAAAAGTGATGGATCCCTCAAATGATATAGGTACAGACTCAGGGAAGCACTTCAGGATTTGACATATAGTGTTAGCTGAAGTCTGGGTTTCTGCTACTCTCAGTCCTGATTCTTCACAAGTATCCAGTTCTCTTCGCAACAGCATTTGGGATAAGGGAGTGAGTATGTGTGAACTGCCTTATGGAGAAGGCAGTGATGAGCACAAAGTCAGTGCTCAAGGCCAGGTTGGACATAGGGCTTGGAGCAAGCTCCTCTATGGAAGGTGTCCCTGCCATGGCAGGGTTGGAGCTGGAGGAGCTTTGAGGTCCCTCCCCACAGAAACCATCCTGTGATTCTATGAAGACAGAACACAGACAGGCAATAATAACTAAATTTGAATGTTAGAATGAGATTCTCACCATGAAAGAAACGCACGTGAATAGAAGGTTAAACAAGGAATTCACCAGAAGTCAGTCAAAAGACTAAAGTTACTCTGAGCACACAGCATTTGAAAGCTGATCACTGTCTGACACTGCAGCTCCTGAGTCAGTGAAGGTCACTGGGAGGAAGCCACACAGGGATGGAGGGATATCACATTCCTGAGCACATCCTCTTCCCAGAAAAGCCCAGGACCGATGGGGACACTGAGGGAACCAGATAGCTGCATCCCCTTCAGCTGAGCACTGAGGAGCTGGGGAGGCCACAGCACAGGCACAGCTCTGGCTGCACACAGCCCCATGGACGCTGTTCCTGCAGGTCTGGGGGAAGCAAATGCTTTATTGTCTGTTTTCTTGCACCTGCACCTCCAAACTGCACAGAGGAAGTGCTGAGTAATGGGACCTTGAGTACTCAGGTAAAAGAAATACTGATATTCCTCCATTAGAAAAGCACCCTTTTAACCCAACATGATGCCCACTTTTCAGTCGGGGTGCTGAGCCTGACAGCCAGTCTGGGGGATGTCACCCCATCACCTCCACTGTTGGGGTTATCTCCATCACTTGAGAAGTGGGTTTTGTGAAACAAAGAATAAAAAGATTATTTATCAGCCTTCCAGGATTAATTAAGCTGTTTTAACAAGAGATTTTGTGGTTGAGCAGCCAGAAAGTGAGGATAAACACAGAGTAATATTGGATCCTATGCATCTGACACTGGAAGACCACTGCACAGCAGTGCCCAAACTCCCTCGGCCTGTCTCCAGAGCAGAGCTGCTCCAGCCCTCCGATATGAAGATGCTGAAGCAAACATCAACCTAAAGGCGCACGTTTAGAGCCTAAGGAAGAATGAGAGGGCAGCAGTGGTATCACAGCCGGGCGTTGGGATGCTGAGTGCCTCCAGGATGCCTCTTTGCCGGGACAAGATGCTCTTTCCAGGAGTGGAGCCTCTGTATCGGGCAGCCTGGTCAGTGCCCGGCACCGGCCTCGCAGCAGATGCAGCCCAGCAATGCCTTTAATCAGCCTTAATAGTCTTCTGAGGCTGAACTTCAGTTATTTCCTCCCATTCAGGGAGCGCTGGGAGAGTGCTTGGACGCAATTATGTCGGAGACTGAATGGGCTGAAGCTTCCACTTGTACCCACAGCATCTTCTTGGCACAGAGCTCGGCCGTGTGATTCAGCCCAATCCCTTCTCAAGCCAGTGTAAAGCGGTGGTGCTCTTTGGCAGCCCTATGCTCTGTCACAACACGATGTGGGCTTCATCCTCCTCGCTCTGGTTCAGAGTGTTTTCCAGCAGTGTTTTGCCTTTTGCAAAAGCACCGTAATATTTCTGTTTATACTCTTTTGGAGACAAAATCAATATTTGTTAGATGCAATTATGAAGAGTGATGGATGCGCTGTCGGTAGCAGGAGAGTAGGAAAAAGAACATTATGGCACAGGCTCACTCTTAATAAAAGCAGAGAGGAGATACAAAGAAGCTGGCCTGAAAATCCCATCCCGAATCAGGAGCTCTGTAATAAACAGGAAGCTTGTCAAGTGTTGGTTTAAATTGGAGTTGATTGCCTGCTCTGGGCACTGATGGAAAATCTGCCTAAGTAGGAGCTGAGCTTGCTGGGCTGTGATGGTGCTGCTCTGGTTTGCCTTGCTCACTGCCCTGTGTGTGTCAATGTGGCTCTGCAGATCTTTGGCGGTATCCATCCTCTGCAGGACAAGGTGTTGGGGCCCATTGGAGAGCTGCTGCTGCTGCCAGTGCAGCCAATGTGTTCAAATGCCTTCATTTTCCTTCCAGTTTCATCTTGGCTTAATTCTAGATGAGTCGCAGGCTCATGGCATTGTCTCACCAAGACGGTGATGGAGCCAGGCTGAGAGCTGGGCTGGGGCAGAATGGGGAAGAGAAGGGTCCTGAAGGGGAGAGCTCAGAGCAGCTCCAGTGCCTGAAGGGGCTGCAGG
>JASSUY010013044.1:0-15827 GCA_032466535.1 Forpus xanthops | reverse complement strand
GCCCACTTAGAATTAAACTTGGCTAGGGATGTTAAGGATAACAGAAAGGGATTCTATAGGTACATTGCAAATAAAAGGCAAACTAGGGAAAATGTGGGTCCTCATCGGAAGCTGTCAGGAGAACTAGCTACTTCTCCTTCAGGAGAAGGCTGAGGTCTTTAATGAGTTCTTTGCCTCAGTCTTCACTGGTAAATGCTCTGACCACACCACCCAAGTCTTGGAAGGCAGACACAGAGACAGTGAGAATGAAGACCCTGGGCCCACTGTAGGAGAGGATCTGATTTGAGACATTCTTAGGAACCTGAACGGATACAAGTCCATGGGACCTGATAAAATCCATCCATGGGTCCTGAAGGAGCTGGCAGATGAAGTTGTTACACCACTGTCCATCATATTTGAAAAATCATGGCAGTCAGGTAAAGTTCCCGATGACTGGGAAAAGGGAAATATAACCCCCGTTTTCAAGAAGGGGAAAATGGATGAGCTGGGGAACTGCAGACAGTCAGCATCACCTCTGTGCCTGGCAAAATCTTGGAGAAGATTCTCCTGGAAGGCATGCTAAGGGACATGAAAACCAAAAAGGTAGTTGGTGACAGCCAGCATGGCTTCACTAAGGGGAAATCCTGACTGACCAATCTGGTGGCCTTCTATGATGGGGCTGCAGAACTGATGGACAGGGGTAGAGCAGTTGATGTCATTTACATGGACTTGTGCAAAGTGACACTCTCCCATAGATATCCTTGTCTCTAAGTTGGAGAGACACAAACTGGATAGGTGGACCACTCGGTGGATAAAGAACTGGCTGGATGGCCACACACAAAGAGTTGTGCTCAATGGCTCAGTGTCCAGCTGGAGACCAGTAACAAGTGTTGTCCCTCAGGGATTGGTATTAGGTCCAGCCTTTTCAACATCTTTGTCAATGACATGGGCAGTGTCATGGGTCAAGGGGTAATGGGTTCAAACTTAAACAGGGAAGTTTAGATTGGATATGTGGAAGAAATTCTTTGCTGTAAGGGTGGTGAGGCACTGGAATGGGTTGCCCAGGGAAGTTCTGAATGCTCTATTGCTGACAGTGTTCAAAATCAGGTTGGACATAGCCTTGGGTGGCATGGTTTAGTGGGAGCTGTCCCTGCCCATGGTAGGGGGGTTGGAACTAGATGATCTCAATGTCCTTTCCAACCCTAACTATTCTAGGATTCTATGATTCTATGCCTTTTCTTTATTGTGAGGATGAGGAGAAGAAGGAAGGTGAAAGCAATGGCAGTACCACAGCCAAGAGAGCATCTCAAAGTCAACAGCCCTTAAAGCCAACAAGCTGCTGAGCTGCAGCAGGCAGTTAGACTTGTTGCATCAGTGAGCTACAGAGCATAAGCTGTAACATAGGTGCAGGAGTAGGTTGTTGCTGAACCTAGCTTGTCTTCAAAGACACATACACTTTGATAACTGTGATACACTGAGCAAAGTACAGTATGGACTACTCTTTTCTTCTGTTTTTGTGCTTCTATTACCCACTGGAAAGAACCTTAATGTATTACCCATGGGTTATTTTTTCCATTAGAACTCACTTAATTGTTGTCTAGTTTTGGATTTTAGCCTAATGTTAATTCCGAATTCAATTATAATTCCCAATATGTATTACTGCTGCTCCAACTACCAGTGCTGCTGTGAATCCTGAATCGTGACCCATTATTTATGTGGTTAATTACTGATTTATTATATGATTATTAAATGCGACCAGACGTATCCTGTCAAATTGGTTCTGATCATCGAGGGACCCTGGCCCCTGAGGACAGGCTGGAGTGCTATAGAGGGGGGAGGATTTTCTGCCATGTTTCTATGATCTTAATGCAACATCCCCTTGGTTTGCAAGCAAACAAAAATCCTGGTTTTGCATCCCATTTAAGCTGATGTCAGAGGAGACAGAAGCAGAAAAAGCCATGGTAATATAACCATCTAGGTATAATCTTTAAAGAATTAAGATAAATACGCTATACTTCTTATAACTGTAACTTCATAGATTATGTCAAAGATTAAGTCATTCATAACTGATTTAGCTAGCTTAAGACAAATGAGACCCATGAAGAGCCAAGTTTTAAGGAACATTCATTAACATTAACTAAGTAAAACAGAGTTTGTAATAGCATGCAGAGTGGCTTTCATAATTTATGTGTATTCAGTTTTCATATTTTCATTAATTAGTAAATTTAAGGCTATACTGACAAATTAAAAGTTTTAGTTTAAAAAAATAAAACCACAGGGGAAAAAAAAATGTACAAGGCCACATCAGTTTTCTCTTTTGAGTGCACCACAGAGACAGGCTCTACACTTTCTACCCATCCTGTACACCTTCAGCAAGCTTCTATCAGCTGGAATTAGTTCAACGGAATCTTACTGGTGTTTGAACAATTTTGATTAACTCCTTTTTTAGGGCACCTTTAGAAGTGCTTGTCAGTATTTTATGTAAAACAGAAAAAGAGGCCGGAAAATAGCACTCAAAAATTTTACAACTGCTTTTCTCACTTGACATTTTTTTTAACAAAGTGGCTCTTGGCAAGCTAACTCTTGTAATGTCTGCCTAGGACTTTGAGACCTTCCAGAAGAACATATCAGCTTTTGCTGCTTGTCATTGTTTTGTGTAAAATTTGTAGTAAATTATTGAATTTAAAATACAGAACTGAGTGTGTGTATGTGAGGGAAAGCTGAAACAGGCTCAGATGACAAATTTAGTTTCTTTGCTATTGCTGAACCTATCTCATGTAAATTATTTGGCTTGCTTCCAGTGTTAAAGACCTGCTGAACATCTTCATTTCCTGTTGGCTGAAGGTATTGGGTATGGTTTAGATCACATTGGTCCACCTGAAAAGTAACTACAGTCACCCCATGTGAAATTCCATGTGAAATTCCCTCAGTGTTGCTTGCTGCTGTACTTAGAGTAGCTCTGTCCCTTCCCATGCAATCCTTTGCAATCCATGTCTGAATTTTTCATTCTCGGGCTGTAACTTATATATGGAGTTCACGTCTATGATGTTGGCGAGGTTAAACTATTCCCACTGAATTGAACAGCAAACTATCCTCCCCACTACATTGCTGAGCCCTAGCTTTCAGGTGAGTTCTGAAATAACCTTGTGCATGTTGTCATTGCGTACGTGCTGCTGTGTGTGATCCTTCCTTCAAATGGTCCCAGAAAGGCAGTGGGAGTGAGACAGGTGTGCTACTTACTATTTTGTTTCATATAATGTCAGGCAATCAGTGTACTGTGATACAAAGAAATACGAAATGAAGAATAATCTCAGTTCTGCTTTGTGGTTAAGTAACATTGAGCTTGGTAGCTTTGCAACATTAGCAATGGGTAAGAGCTTTGTGATAGAAGACAGTGAAGAAGTATCTTAGGTAAATGTTTTACAATAACCAGCTAGAACTAAACTAATGTTTGCGGGCATGACAACAGGACTTTCCAAACTTAAAATTCAGCCAAAGGACAAATTGATGAAGAGGAAGATGATGAATAAATGACAACCAGGGGTCCCAAAGACTACCACCATGTTTTTGTGTGCATGCAGAAATAGGTATGGAATTAAGTAAAGCAGTTCTCAGAAGTCTTATGAATATGTATGACATTTACTGGAAATGTAATGAATATGTATGTTAAGCAAAAATATAATCACAGTATGTTTGATGCTCAGATGAGACATGCTAGGAGGAGATATTCTCTCCCCCCTCACCAATCTCCCCCAGTGCTGTAATAGAGAATACCTACTTGTCAACTAAAACTTTGTTGCTAAGGTTTTAGCCAGTTCTGCAAATCAACGGTTAACAACTCATTGGGAATCCTCTTAGTGTAGTAATTAATAGGAAATGGAGTTTGGCTCAGTGACCCAGCCCATATAAGAGAGAAAGCTGAAATAACACGGATTTCACCTGCGTGCCTCAAAGCCATTACTGCCTAAAACAAATTGTCATCAGACAAAGTCTAGCTGCCCTAAACATGCCTGTCTTATTTTTTACAAAAAGCTTTACAAAAGGCTTTATTAATAGCAATGAATGGCAGAGCTTAGTTCCTTCATTTGGAACTGAGATTGATGGGGCAGAGGTTGCCTGAGTCATCTCACTTACTGGTTTTAAATATAGCCGTAGCTTTTGGAGTCCCTCCAGGCTTGCAGGAATTGTTGAAAATAAATTCTATATCTTCAGATTGCTTAATTTGTCCTCTAAAGATTTTGTTTTAATCAAGAGCTTTCTAAGTCATGATAGGAGAGCAAAAAGACTGCATCAGTCTTCCAGAGTGGTTAGTCTTTTTTATGTTGTTATTTTGTTCTCCCCCAAACATAAAATAGGAGCATTTGTAGCCCTTAGGTCCTCATAATAAGACTATTGCTACTTACTAATGCTACTAATTGCTGATATTCTTTTTCTTACTCTTGTTTGCAGGCTCTTATATCAGTGTTCTATATGGGCTGTCCTCTTGGATCTTGTAATTCTGACTCTTGCCTGTTACTCAGACTATAATTTTTTCCACCCATTTCACAAAAAATTGTGTTTAAGTAGAAGCCAAGTAAACAAAAAATTAAGTGCTTCCATTTTGCAAGTTCAAAAATCTCAACACCTTTATGGAAAAGTATATAAAAACTAAGTCATGTTTGAAATAGTAAGCTTGAGGTTTTAAACTGCTTCTGGGGAAGCTTTGGCTGCACTGAGGGTCTCTACCTGGTAAAGCTTTTCAGGGTGGACCTGATTCCTTGGTGTCAGAAGCTTTTGAAAAATTCGATAGGCAAGCAGCAAACTGTGTCTTTTTAGGCTTGCTTGCTATTAGTGAGACCAAGCCATTAGGCCTTAGTTGAAATAACTTTATTTTTTAGCATGAGCATGACTTAGCACAACTGCTTGCTTAGCAGGGGTTGCTTCTGTGAGTGAGGAACAGCCCTTCTGATGAAGCGTGATAAGCAGTGCCTTAGAAATTGAGCCTGTAAACAAGATGGCTTGCATCTGCTTTTGTAAATTGCTTTGTAAATGTCTAAGCAGGCATATCTCTAATGGCAAGCAATGATAATAATTTGAAAGAAGAATTAAGCACGTAGCTTGCAGGTATTAGCAGTTAATCAATAATACTAAAGCTAAAAGGTAAACACCTGTAAGAATCCTGATTAATACTAACCAATGGACTGTCATTGTACCCTAAAACAAGTGCAATAGGATAAGAGAACTACATTTACGTAACTTACCAAATTGTATGTGTGGATGCTTTAGACAAAATTATATCAAGATGGAGATGCAAGGTATAAATCCCCCTGAAATTTACTTTTCTTTGGGCACATGCACAGAGGTTTGAAATCCCATGTGCTCAGAGAGCCAATAAAGGTCTGTGTTTTACTTTACATTGTGTACTGTGAAGTGATTTCTTTGACTCATTAGTTAGCATACCACCTAACCTTACTTGTTGCAAAGCCTGCTGTCACAGCCCGTTTGGATCTACCAGAATTTCCAGGATGATCACCTCTAAAGCTGCAGGTGATACCCCCCACAGAAAGGCCCCTCTTTGTCTTGTCAACACCCTACCATGACACAAGAGCACTTTTGAGAGTAAAATATGAAAAATATTTTCCAATTGTTATAAATAAATGTGAAGATATTATACTTTGTTGTAATACTAAGGTTTAATGAAGGTAGTTATTCTGAAAGAGGAGAATACTTGATTTCTAGAATAAAGAAATCAAAGCAAAACTGTGCTACATTTTTATGATACTAATATTAGTGAAATGACTTTGCAGTCACACAACTGCGTTTCTTCTTAATAAAATTGCATTAGTCTAGCAATATACTATATAGCAAATATTGTCAAAGTGGGAATAGAATAACAACATTGGAGGTACTGTGATGGACAGTATATATATTATCTTTTTGCCCCCCAGGTATTAGGTTAATTAATCAAGAGCTCTTGCAAGTGGTGCTGTGCAACACTGAATGAACTAGGAAAAAAGCAAACAAAAGCAACACAGATATCCTAAGCACAGTTAAAAGCGAAAACCAACAAAAACCTAAACAAACCAAAGCCAAAACTGAGCAATGAAACAAGTTTGACCTTGTCTTGCTCTGGGGACTGATTGACTTTTAGTTAGCTGATGTTAACTTCCCTTCAAGAGAAAAAAAGATCCTCAGTGCTTCATTTGCTGTTCGATAACAGAGTTCGGTGGGTCTTTGAGTACCTCAAACTTTGAAGGACCTTTTCCTCCTCCAGGTACTTTTTTTTATTATTTTTTTAAATGAAATGTCAAAAATTGTGGACCACGTTTTAGTAGTTCAAATTTGTATTATTCCTTGAGACTTTGATATTCATATACAAACCAGGCATGTAATGGCAGAGCAGCCCTGGAGATTCCTGTAGGGAAGCTAAAGCGTGGGGGTTTTTTGGTACTTTTTTTTTTCAAAGACACTGAAAATTCTATTCAGTCCAAGAACTGCTGGAATTAACATCACCTACAAAACCACCTGAATAGATCTGAATATATTTCAGATAGTTTATGATCTATAAAATAGAACATCCATTGATTTTAATAGTGCAAGATTTCTTTTGACATCAATAGAGGACTATCAGTCTCTACTGCAATACTTATATTTGCTGAGAACTCTAATGTATTCTCCAAAATGTCCCTAAAATTGAACCATCTAGTAGTATAACTGTAGAAAATAGACTTTTTTTCCATAAAAAGTATGAAAAGAGGGGAATTGGAATGCATAGTAATGGTTAGAATTTTCTTAGAATACAAATGACATTGAAAAGGACCATACAAATGAATTGTGTACAAGTGGGATACACTGGAATAATTTAAAAGGAAACATTTTAACTGAACACCATAAAGCAAGAAGCATTGGAGATAAATGTCTTTTATTTTATAGTTTACTTGGTTTACGTTATTTGATTAGAAACAGATGATGAATTCAACTAGTTTAAATGGGAGACTTGAAAATGGAATATTTGCCGTTTTTTGTTTTCTCCAATCATACCTGATGCACAACTGACTGTAATGTGATAATTTTGCGATATAATTAATATGTTTAATAATATATAATATATTTATGTGATATAATTAAATTTATATGGATAATTTTGCATGATCTGATTCTTTCTGCAGTTTGAAAATAAGTAAATACTTATCACTAAATAATCTGAAGGCTTTATTTAACTCCAATTTAGATTCTTTATATTGGAATTATAGCCCGCCATTTTATTTTTTTCCAGAGTATTAGCAAAGGAACATTTTTTAGGGTTATTAATTTTCTTTAGGATAGGCATTTTCCAAAAGTGCTTTCTTCTGTTCAGTGAAATACTCTGTGTGTGTGTGTGAAATTACTGTGAAATAAATGGAGCTTTTGTGAGGTTGCCAGTCACAATTGTCATTACTCTTTTCTTAAGGATCTGGTAAATGAATAGGAACTTAATCAGCATGCATATTTTTACTTTGAAGAACAAAAAATTACCCAACCCCAAGCCATCCCTTCAGGTGATGTCAGGATTTGCTCTTGGCCTACTGTTTATGACTGTCATCTTCATTCTCCCTGTGTGTGGGCACTCGCTGCACAAGCAGAAAGCTACCTTTTTATCTTCTTTCTCACTACGATGAGATGAATAAGGTCAGAAAGTTCTTTTCAGTTTGTTTGATTCAATTTACAGCCCAGGAAAAACAAGCAGTTGCATTTCATTAAAGTATCCAAATATTTTTTCAAATAGGACCTATTATGAGAAATCAGATTCCAGGAATGTCTAGCTGTTCCAGGAAGAATACTCATACTACTGGGCACTGTGGAAGATAATTTGAAAAGATGATATATACTTAGCATGAGCCCAAACAAGCTACCAGTACAAAAGAGAATGTGCAACAATTATCAGCGGTGAGGGAAAGAACCTACAAGTGGGTGGGTAAATTAAGTGATTAGAGAATTTAACCTTTGCTTCTAAAAGACACTTTGGAAACATGCTCTATTGATAGTTTCAACTAATCCATTGGTTAAAACAAGCACAGACAGATCAGAGGGAGGCTTTAAAGTATTTCCAGCACTTCACAGGGAAAATCTAGTAAGAGATCATTTAGTACTAGCAAAGCAGTGTGAACTTGCTCAAAACTGACCTTTACTTTGTCTCCCACAGGACAGCTAATCAATCATTCACTCTGCTCTAGATCAAACCCAGAGGCCAAGAATGACACCCTCGACTAATTTATTCCCTCACTCCATTAAAACTACTTTCCTAATGCTTACTCCATTAGCACTTTTTCAAGGCTAGGTCATCAGGATGAAAACGGTAGTCTTTCAAAAAAAAAAATTTAAAAATAAAAAGCTGAAAAATAACAAATCCTACAAAACTAAAGATTATTTGATTTTGTTTGTGTTCAGTTGCTTTCTAACTGTCTCTGGCTATGCTGCCATCTCATTTTGTGGCATACAGATAGTAGCACATCCTCCAGATGTACGTTACAATTTCTTCTTTATTATGGCAATTTCTACAGTCTAAGACTACAACTTAGACTTACTAGTAATTGCTAGATATAGCCAAAGTAGCACCTGACCCATAAAAACAGCTTTCTAAATTAAGTGGTAAGTAGACACCTGCTAGTAGTTGTAAGTAGACACTGCATCTCATCTACCCCTTCAAACCTCAGTGCCTCAAGCTCCCTAGTGAACTTAATGGTTTTCCATTGTCAAATCTGGTCATGAAATTTTGTTTTAAAACAAATCTTCATATTCATATCTACAGTAAGTGTAAAGAATATGCCCAAGTTCTGAGTCATACAGTTAAAATCTTCCCATATAACACCTAGTCTGTCACCATTTAACCAGCTAGCAATTTATTTAGCAAACCTGTACACAAACTGCTCCTAGTGTCATTAATTTTTTTGGCCACAACATGCTTTTTATGAAGGTGTAGCCACATAAATACATTTATTTATTTTATAAGGCAATCTGGCTTAGCACTAATGTTATTTAGCAGGCAAAGAAAACATCCTTTAATGTGAATTAAATACAGGAAACAAGGAAACTAAATCACGAAGGATTAATGATCACAGAATGCAGTTTGGGCAGAGGCAGCTGTCCAGAACTTTAAAGGAAACATTGTGTCACATTTAGGCAAAACTTTAAATACTTCCTCTTTAAAACAAAACCAAACTGAGAACTGAGTGAAGTGTTTTTAGCAGTGGGATCTGAGGTATCTTCTCCTTTTGACCTACCTATGACAAAAGAGAAATAAGTTTTATTTCAAGTATGTGAAGCGAATTCCTTGCTCATGAAAACTTGTCTCATGAGAAAATTCCTCCCATTACGTATCCAACTGCACAGAAAAAGGCATCAATTGTTCAGCTGTGGCCTTAGTATGCAAAATATCTGACTTCAGTTAATTCATTACAAATTACTTCAGTTGCACTTTAAAACATTCTCTTTATATGAAGCTAATTAATGACATCTAAGGATTGGGTGTGGGGGAGAAAGCACCATACAACAGGAAAAAAATAGTATTAAAAATTTGCCCCCTAATTTAGTAAAACCTAAGGGAGATGATCCACTGAAGTGAAAAAAACAAATAAATTCTGTATTCAAAGTTTACTTTGCATTTTATGAGGAATAATTTCGCATATCTGCTTCCTTCGCATAAATGAAAACAAGAATCTACAAGAAGCTGTACTAATTGAGGACATTATTTAACAGAAAGAAAAACCAAACCAAAATAAAAATCCCAATCCCGAACTATGTATTTCTATCAACGGTAATATTTTCACAGCAAAAAGTGCACTTGAAACCTTTTCAGGGTTTAGCAGATTTGGTCTAGAAGAAGTAAAAAGCTGAAAAATGCACTCCTCATTAGAGCAGTAGCCGGGCAGCATGTACTGCCATATCATCTATTGCACATAAAGTTATGGAATTATTCTGAGATCCAAGAGTCCCTGGCTGATGGCCCAGTAAGTGCAGATTTTTCAAATTAGATGGAAGTGACAGTCTCATTTACCATCAAATTTTATATTAGTAAAGACATGCAAGAGCTGTTTTCACTTCTTATTTCTGAGTCTTTAACCAGTTTTTGGCCATCTCTGTTCTTAATCTCAAAGAACCATTTAGCACAAGGGTAACCTCTGAAAATAGCAGTCATTAGCAAAGGGCATCTAAGAAAGTAAATAATTAGGCATAGTACTGACAGTCAAGATCCACCAGAACATGCACTAATGATCCTTCTGAGGTATGTGTCTTTGAGTTAACTGCAAAACATGGAGAAGTGAATGACCATCTTCTACCAGATGCCTATAGGTGCATCTTCACTCAAAACTGTACTTTTCCAAGACTTGGCTAGGAAGGAAGTATACAAAAGTCTCTGCTTCCATGCAATCCAAGCTACAAAAAAGATTGTCAGAAACCTTTTATATTCCTGCATTGTACGGAAAATGCAAACACACTGATTCTATCCTTTCTAAGGCTGTTTTTAATTATTTCAAAACTTCAGTGTTTGCCTGGAACCTCTAGCCTGACCAGTTTGATTCCAGATGAGTTTAAGTTTTGGGGTTTAAGGTATAGGAAAAAAGACATAGTCACAAAATTGTCAAAACAGGGAAAGGTCCTTAAAAATCTCAGAATTGACTATGCATCCATCATTCACATTATCACCTGCATATTTAATCTACCACTACCCACTTTGTATTCACAGTAGTACAAAGGAAATACAGGCAATGCTAATTTCATAGGATGAGAGGTATTTTCATCCAAGTTCTGTATCAAAACACTGTATTTTGTTTGCCCCTAAAGTTCCTCCTTTGTATTGTAGTTTTCTTTAACATTAATTAAGTCATTAAAGTAAAATGAATAAATAATAGGGCAGTTTCATTTTCAAAAAGAAGTCAGAGGTTTTATTTAAAAGGTAGGAAGGCCCCAAACTAGTGAGTTCTCCATTACTCTCACCCCGATTTTTCTTCTGTTTAGTATATAGCACATAACTCGGATCTAAAGGGCTTCAGTCTGCTATTAAAAGGAAAGTTTTGCAGCTTGTAGCAACAGAAGGTTCCCATCACCAGATGATAATAAAGATTACAAAAGAGGGATTTTACTAGTGCCTGATCATTGCAATAACATCAATGAAAAATGGTAATTTTCCATTTCTTCTGTGTTTGTTTGTTTGTAGGAAGGTTTTCATCTGAAGACTAGCTATACACTTCATCCTTTATAACTTACTTTACAAAGACAAAACAGAGACAAGCGAAAAATCATAAGATATGCTCTCACTCAGTAGCCCAGCTGTGCCAACAGTATTTAACAAAGAGGTGCAGACAGTATAAGACAACTAAAAATCCTAGTTAAGGTAAAACAGCACAAATCCATCAATATCAGAGAAATTCTATTCTCATATCCATATCCCATCTCAGTTCCTGAGAGCCCTGAAGTATGCTTGTGCTTGGGTTTTATAATGTGCATGTTACAGTTGCAACGGGTTGCAGCAGCCCATCATCCTCAATGGGAATGAATGTAAGTCATTGCAGGTACTGTCAAAAGAACTACCCCTGGAAATACAGCAGCCACAGAGATTTTAACATAAACCATACTAACACAGTTATGTCCTTATTCAATTCCTGTTTACTTGACACTTCCCGAAAACAGCATTCTAGTTTCTACGTCAGCCTCAGAAATGGCTGGGACTCGGGACAAGGACGTTACTCCCCCAGTGATTTCATTGCATCTATTTTATTTGATTTTTTTTTTTGCATCACTTTGTCCTCCCTTTTTTAACAATATTCTTGATGAAAAGTTCAAAAAGAACATTTTTTCAGAAGTTTTATCACTCAATGTTCTGGGCTGCGCTCCCCCTCCCTCACAAGTGAATATTTCTGTCTTTCTTCAGTGACCATTTCTCAAAACATGCAATTCTATCCACCTCCCCCCCAAAAAAAAATAAAAATAAAATAAAATCTTTAGCAGGTATAACACTTCCTAGAAGGAAGTAACTTCTGGAACTACTGTGGAGAGTTCCATAACCATCTTCCATGATGGAGTGACCACAGAATAAAGAGGAAAATGAAAATGAATATATAGGGAATGTACCATAATACAAGAAAATAAGAAAAACAATTCTACTATTATGTATGAGTTATTTGCTGTCTGCATTTTCAGAGCTGGACCATAAGGATATGAACAGTAGTAATGGGCTACCTGCTTGATATGAATCAAAGCAGCTCAAGATCTGATTAAGGAATGGAGCTATAGTGAAGCTAATCCTCTCAAGAGAAAACAGTCACCTCAGTCCTTGAGATGAACTGAAATGCCTCATACAAATACTTTGTAGGATACCATACATATAATGGACACATATGTCCAAAAACATGCATTCTTTACCTAGATTTTTTTTGCTAAAAGTGTCCCAAAAGAGTAACTATCCATGAAAAGAATAAGAATACTGTACCACATCTGCACATACTGTACACTTATTTCCTTCTTAAACAAAAAGAATTTCGCTAAAACACACTTGCCGCACTTTAACTAAGAAATTCTCAACCTCTCCAAACAAAACACTACATTGAAAGAGTGTTAAGTTGTGCCAGAGAGCCAGTATCAAAGAAAATCACAAAATAACATATGTTTCATTGTAAAGTGAAAGCATCTGTAAACATGCTCATCGGTTTTGTAAGAGACATACCACCAAGACCCTGAAAGAAATTACTGCAGTTCTTTGTTTGAAGCTGAGAGTTACTGACCAAAAAGACTTGGAGCTCTTCCAGCTTGTTAAAGGTGCTAATGACACGTGTATGTGATTTTTTAAGAAACGAGCTTCAGAAGTGAGTTTGATTTTTTTGTCAAAGGGTCACATTGCACTTCGGGTTGTGCAGCTGCCCATCTGCGCTGAGAGACTTCAGAGGAAAGTTATAATTCAATGCAATACCCAAACAACTTGCCTTCAGCAAGCCGAAGATACATATGAGGTTTCTGCCTATTGTAAACCTGACTTGTAAATGAAGAATTCACATATGTATTCAGCATCACTGTGTCATTAACACTGGATGAGAGAAGCAAGAAAGAAGAAAAAAAACACATTCTAAGTTACAACTCAGAGAATTAAGTGGATAATCTGAGCTGAATCCCATTTCCAGTCCTGCAGTTGAAAATTCCCCGTTAGTGTCTGTCTAAATCACAACCTTGACAGTATATAGAAAAAAACAACGTGACCAGCAGACATTATCAGCAAGAAGGGATCAGTTGGGTCAGTTAAGATAAATCTAAATCAGATATAAATCAGATATACATATGCATGAATATGTGTTGTGGTTTCAGGTTCACTGTAAAAATTTCTCTCACAAATTCCAGTAGGCAGTTGGTCTGGGTAAGCCTTATTTCAAGCAAGCAAAATGCATGGAAGATGTGCTTTGAGCTCTGAGCCCCTAACAGTGACAAATAAAATATGCAAATGATTGCTATGAAGAGAATATGCAGTCAGTTAATCCCCTTTAAAGAACATAAATGTCTAGTACAGGGAAAATAAATTGCTGAAAGAAAGACTTTCTAAATTAACTTTGTTAAGCCAAAGTCTGAATCAGAAAGAATTTAATCATGTATGGATTTCCTTCATTTATTCCATTGTTTTGGTATGTGCTTTCTGACGGCAAAAATTGTGTATAGAAAATGCAGAGTTGTGTTTGTTGGAAGTACTACACTGACTACCAAATTCCAAACTTCTTTGCCTCACCCAATGCAAACTGACTAGAGCTACATCCATCCCATACAGCTTCTTCCACACCTGAAGTAACATGATCACATCATAAATTCACCAATACAGAGAGAGAGACAGTCTCAGCATAAGACTAAGTTAGAGTAAAAACCCATTATTACATGAAAATGTGATGCTAGAGGAAAAAAAAGCCAAAACCAATAAAACAAGCAGCAGGAGGCAATAATGCCTCACCCTGACCTTCCAAGAAGGCTGGTACACTACTGTAATCAAATAGTAGCATTCAAACTTAACAGCATTTTCTTTTAAACTTTTTGGTTATGTTGAGAGAGGAAGTCATCCAAATAAACCACATACATACAAGCTTTTCCAAAGAAAATGCTGGAGACACAGTCAGAACATCATTAAATCTAAACTGAACAAATACCCACAGAAATGCTTTTGGCTGGCCGTAAGAGATTACTGAGTACCATCACTTACTGCTTGTTAGTAGAATTATTATCTCGCTATTGAGGAAACACATCACAAACTGTCCAGCCCCTGACTATGAAACTTGACTATTCTCCAACTGCAGAGGCAGTGGGATGTGAAGCATTTGATTGCAGGGCAGGGGAATATAAGTGCATCACAACACAGGACGGTAGCAGAGGGCATGTATGTACACACAGCCCGAGTCAAATAGTTCCAGAGAAATTGCAGCTAGCAAGATTTCTGCAGTTAAATAGTAATAAAAAAATCCCTTCTGTGGGAAAAAAAACTATGCCTCACTGAAATTGAACCAAAACCAAACACAAAACAAAAATGAGAAATTGTGGACCTCTCAGTATTTTCCATGGCATGTGTGGGTTTATTTCTTCAGCCATAGCTCTGTTAAGCATATAAATGACAGATATGCAAGTTTGTTTTATATTCGTATGTAAGTGGAAAATCTAGTGTGAGTTTTAACTTCTCCATAGGAAAGAAGCATTGCGAGATTTTTTACAAGTCCAAGACACCTTTTTGTTTGTTTTTGAAAGGGAATTTCTGGAAGAAAAATAAACAGAGATTGACAAGTTAAGGCTGTTTTAATAGAAGCCACACAATTCAATGAGTGGAGATAAACTCTTTTTCAGATTAGTTTACATATGATCCTGTAGTCTACATAGATTTCTATTATTCCATTAAGTAAATTCTCATAAAGTTATCTATTCTATTTCTATTATGGTGTGCAAGAAGTCTGATAGAAGCAGGAATGTGCCCTAGTTATTTTTGTATGATCTTATATATAGATTTTGCTAAGGTCTGCATCAAAAAAGCCACAGGAGGTCAAACACAACATTGGTGAGAATCACTGTACTTGAATTGATGAGTAGCAACATTTTTTCATAGGATATGAAAAAGTGTTCTATCAGTGCACCACTGCCATTATACCAGCTTGAGTGCTCACTGCTGCTGTGTTTTCCCCTCTAAGTCTCTCATTCCCCAGACGATAGAAGCAGCCACATTCAACCTCTTATCTCCCATTTGCAGATGGAAAAGCACACAGTATACTAAGGGTGAAATTTTCAGCAGATTCGTAAGTTACTTAGATGCCTAACTCCTATTTTCAGAAGTGGTACAGGGCCTTTTGAAAGCAGCTGTTCTGTTCACAAGAAACTAATCTACTTAGTTACTGCAGGAAACATGCAGCTGTATATTAATCATACAACAACGAAGATGAAGCAGAAAGTTCCACATAATTGACAGAAGCAAGAAATGAGGAAGAAAGTGCGTCTGTCCCTTATCTCTTTGGGAACTGGCAGACTCTCTGTTGACCTCTTTCTGAGTTTACAAGTGAAAATATATTTTTTAAAGCTATAAGGACATCTTTTTTGATCTCGGGAAGAGTTGCTCTGTCTTACTTTACTTTTACTCTCTCAGTCCCTCGGTTCTATAGGCTACCCCAGTGTCTGGTGTTCCCAAATAGGCTTCCTCCCCTCCTATCGCTCAGAAAATCACTAGGAAAAGCAAAGGAATCCTGCACTCCATGTCACTTCATAAACAAACACCATTCTGATGTTTCCTTAGAGTACAAACATCAGTGCAATGCTGTCATGGGTTCAGCAGCAGCAGTCATTTTTCTTTAAGCAGTAGCTGGTGTAGTATTGTGTTATGGATTTTTAGT
>JASSUY010013043.1:1864-28616 GCA_032466535.1 Forpus xanthops | reverse complement strand
GCATTATTGTTCTGATTTTACCAGGACTCCATAGATAAATCCCTCCCAAAAACCAGTTGTGGTTCTGGGACATGGAAATACACACAGCCTCATATGTTCAGTGATTCATAAATGTCACCCACTGCTCTGCTCCCATATTTTGAAGTTTTCAGTAAGTACACTGTTTTTTTGTTACCTTAATCCCTTCCTACTAGCAATTCAGTGGATTGCTTACAGAGTTCTGAAAATCTCTCATTTTTTCCTCCCTTAAAACTGTTATTTATTTACAGAAGTCATCATATCCCTAATACAACGTGCATTGAATTCACTTGCAGATTTGTCTTTATTTGTCAGAATTACTATTGATGACAACAGCCTTTTGCTTTTTTTTACAGATCCTCCAAATTTCTACTAGTAAGGCAAATCAGAAAAGCCCACTTTGTGTAAGAGACCTGGGCAGCTAACTGAGTGGAAACATGCACATTCAGACTTCCCACATCAAAACAGAACCCACAGAACATAGTATGTTCTTCAGTGTGATTCCTTCTCTCATTAGTTGCACAGAAAGACTATGCTGTGCTTCAGGCTTGTTTTCCTCTGATGTCAGGCACTCACAAGACACGCAGTTCTAGGTCAGTGCTGCAGCATGTACAAATCTTTTCCATCTCTTGAAGTGACTCCTACATAGCATTAGCAGTAGCATCACTAAGCCCTCATCTAACCCCTTGTATGCTTTTTTCCTTCCACAAATAAACCTAGAGTAACCAGGGAAAATTCAAGAACATCACATCCATAGCAATGACTACAATGCCATGTTCTTCCTCAATGAGTAATACACAAATGCATCTTCTGTCACAAGCCAATTTTCTTCGGCCCACAAAACCAGCTCAGCTATTGTTTTACATTTTCATAGTTAAGAAAAGCTAATACGCATAAAAGCACTTTGTTACAGAACACCTGAACTGTTTTAATTTGTGCATCCTTGTGAGGATGATCAGGGGACTGGAGCACTTCCTGAATGAAGAGAGGCTGAGACAGTAGGGGCTGTTCAGCCTGGAGAAGAGAAGGCTGCGTGGAGGCCTTCCAGCATCTGAAGGGGGCCTACAGGGATGCTGGGGAGGGACTCTTCATTAGGCACCCTAGTGAGAGGACAAGGGATAACAGGTTCAAATTTAAACAGGGGAAGTTTAGATTGGATATAAGAAGGAAATGCTTTACTGTACAGCTGGTGAGGCACTGGAATGGGTTGCCCAGTGAAGATGGGAATGCTCCATCACTGGTGGCATTCAAGGCCAGGCTGGACAGAGCCTTGGGTGACATGGTTTAGTGTGAGATGTCTCTGCCCATGGCTGGGGGGCTGGAACTAGATGATCTTAAGGTCCATTCCAACCCTGACTATTCTACGATTCTATGATTTAAAAACGAACTATGATATTTTTAAGAAGAAACACAAAAAGGTTATTAAAATCCTAACCCTCCCCCCCCAATGCAATTCATCCTTAAAGTGTAGCTGCTGCAGTATTTTATATATATATAAATTACAGCAGTGTACAAAAGTTATCTGTGTATTCTTTCCTTCGGCAAAACAAAGAAATTGGAGAAAATGGGAAAATATCTATACTCGATGTCACGTCATTTAGCTTAATTGTATGGCTGACTTCTTTCCCTGATATCTGTCTACCTTGTCCAATTAGACTGCAGATTAGTTTGGGTATTTTCACCCATTTAGTGTCTAAAAAACTGGGAATAAATAATGCCATTCCTTGACAATCTGTAGGCAGTGCTGCAATAAATGTGATCATTAACATCAAAATGAATGGTTTTGAAAAAACAGTTATGTTTTCCTATTTATACCCAGACTTTAAGACCACAGTGGTTATATTATAGGTAAGTTATTTCAACACAAAACAGTGTAAGTGCAAAGATTTACTGTTACTAAAAATATTATGTTCAAGCAAACTTATCCCCTTTTCATAAAACTTAAGTATTTTAATCTCTCCACATTACATGTATATAAACTTTATTTCAAATGCCAGATATTACTTGTGGAAACAGTTTCACTGAATGGAAGTGAACTATAAGCAATGAGCTTATTTCTTAATATATTAATACAGAAATATTTCTCATTGAATCTAAAGTAACATGAACATTTTACACCTTTCAGATTGTGTATGCTTACAGTGCATATGTTCTGTATAAATATACATGTTCTATATATGTAATTATAGGTTTAGCTATACATGTAATTTATATATATTTAATATAAGCATCTCATAATTAGGGTATTTTTAGATAAAATATTTGCAGCTGATACAGCACTTTGGGGAGGACCAAACACTGTAGGCAAAAAATTCACCGACAACATCAAAAAAAGGAGAGAGAAAACTTCTTCCTTCCTGAACGTGTTTAAAAAAAAAGTAACGAAGTAAGATTTTTTTGTATCTTAGTCTGTAAAGCTGGACATCTTAATTAGGCCCAAACTCGAATGGAAGTTTTCAAATGAGGAAGTGTAAGAGATACACTTTTATTCTAGAAAATATAAATTAAGCAACACAGAGAGAAAGTATAAGGATGCTCAATAAAAATGAAGTCAAGTAACACTGGAACCATCCTACATTGACATTCCCTTACAGTTAAGGCCTTCTGTTTCTATTAGTATGGAACCCTGAAGGCTTAAACTAGTCAAAAAAAAAAAAAAAAAAAAAAAAATCAATAACCTCCTTTCTGCAACTCAAATCAGCTCAGAGAGAGAAATGAGACAGAAGTAAATATACTTTTTGTGCATGTTTAACATCAAGCCAATATAACTTTGCACATTATGTGAGCAATGCTATTACGCAGATAGTAAATATATAATTTCTAATTTATTCAGACGTGTGTTTCAAATATGTACACATTCAAATAACTGAACTGAATTGACTGAGCTAAATTAAAAATAGTATGTTTTGTAACAGGAAGAACTGCTAGGCAAGCTTCTTGAACTTAGAGTGAACTAGGAATTTTATGATAGAAAATTAGATAAAATGCTATTTGTCACCAACATTCCAGATTTAATAATCAAATGGTGACAGTGAAGTAGTGAAGCCTTTTTCATTAATATGTATTTCTCATTTCAAGAAATCCATAAACAATTATGGAAATAATTTCCCAAGAGTTCAGACTAAAGGAAGTAGGTACCCAACTCCCATTTATTCTATTGGATTTTTGTGCCTAAATTCTATTAAGATTTCTTTAGAAATCACATCTTTATAGATTTTAAGACTGAAAGAGATTGTTATCACAATTCAAGTCTGGCATGCCTAACAGACCACAGAAACTCATTTAGTAATCCCAATATAAGAAGTTTAATAACTCCTGTTTAAAATAAACCACTATTTTTCAAACCACGACCAGATTTAGCATCTTTGAGATGGGAAGTCTAACACTCCCTTGCTGAACTAATCAAATAGTGAATTACAATTTCAATAATCACTAAGAAAATTCAATGCATTAATAGTATAAAAGGAGAGGAACCCTAAAATGGAGAAAAAGCAACCTACACCCCAACAAATTGGATTCTTGCAATTCTTTCTTCCTACAGAAAGGTTCTCTCTAGGTCAACAAAGATGTACACAGGTAAACTCATTCTGAAGTATCTTTTTTGACTTTTGACAGGTAAGAGTCATTAAAAATGTACTGCCTTTTTTTTTTTTTTTTACAGTTTGAACTGAAACAGATGCATAATTATCAGATATATAATTTATTAAAACATGTAAGTCAACCTATTTTTTTTGTCTATTTCATTAATTTAAATAATGAAAATTGTAAATGCTAAGTAAGGGCATGTTAAATGAGCTGGAAATGAACTATCATTTAAGAAGAGGAAAAACTAGCTAAAAATAAAATTTATCTAGAAGTGTTTAGTCTCAAAAGGGTTGAGGAATTCCAGCCTGGTTCATGCCAAAACCTTACTGGGATCCAGAGACACCAGCCCACTAAAATTAACCAAACTAAAATGCAGTGAGGGTCATGATCTAGCGTTAAGTATTACTGCACAGAAAGATGGGCCCAGGAGAAGGTCTGGTATTCTTGTTCCTTCTGGTAGTGACTACAACACTTGGTAAAAAACCAAGGGTCAAATGTGAGCCTCTGGATTACCAACTCTCCCCTTCCCCGCTCCTTCCTCCAAGGTACCAATTACAGCAACACAGGGAAATGTTTGTTTGAACGCACTTAAGCAGAGAAGGAAACTGAAGTCTACAACTTCAGTAGCAAGTGTTCAATTCTCATTACCGTAATTCTTATCACTGCAATTCTCATTACTGCACATTTGGAGGAAGCTCCTCAGTTCTTGCTAATGAAAGAGACGTCGTGCAGAGTCTGAGCAGCTGGAGCTTCTAGAAGCTGTTCCCAGTGCTCCTGTTCTTGAGCTGTGGGGAGCTGCAGTTCGGACGCTCCAGCTTGTGATAGCTCTAAACAGTGTTATGTGATTGGACTGAACTGCACTGACAGACGTATCAGCTCTTCAGGTATATGGTAGAGAATGTAGATGTCCAAACCAAGGATCTGAATCAAACTGTACAGGGCACACCTAGAAATCGGGTGCTGCAGCACCTGCTTCCAACACTCAAAATGCTATTTTTATCTCACCTACTGAAGGTTGAAAATAATACTGCAGCTTTTAAAAAGGCCAGCAGTCACATTAAATGCTAACTTCTAAACTACAATAGAACCCCCACCAGCATTAATAGCAAGATATTCTACAGTGCATGTATTAGCCTTGTAGTAAGATTTTCAAGATAGACTGGTGCCACAGAGATACATTTTTTGCCATGCCTGTGATAAGAAACTCCTTTTTTTCCTACCTATTCCATGGAGTAGCAATGCTTCCTACATGCTCTTTCAACACATAAACATATAAAAAGAGAAGCTCACCGTTTCAGGTATTAAATGAATTAAAATTATGGATTTAATGCATTGGAATATTTTAGTTGCTCTTAAGATTGCTTAACTTCTGTTACCTTCCCAACTAACACTTTATTATAAAGTGGCAGATAACAACAATTGCACATAAACCACCTGAAGAAAACAGCTTGGAGAATAGGTCTTACAGTTGCAGTTAAACACAGAAAGTTAACAGTTGTAAAAATCAAGCATGTTGATATTCAATGTACAGGAATGAGGACTATGGCCTGCTAAATGCTAATTTTATTTCAACAGTTAAGTAGCAAGTTTCAAATTTCAAGTTACCCCCTTATCTTAAAGAACTATTCAGTACTAAAAGACCTAGTTCTTCAAATGTCTGTTGTGCAGTATTTTCCTTTACTGGGTTTAAAGTTAAACCTGAATTTCTTTAAAGCTTTTTTACTGTTACCCAAGGGAAATTATATATTTATGTTTTATACCCATTTGCAGAAGTGTAAATGACTGTGCAGAAGAGTAAAACAATTTTAAAAAGCCCAGTAGAACCACAAATCTACAATAACTATTCTGACTGTAATTTTTCAGTAATTAAGTCTTTAATGGTAACATTTAGACCCATCAAGTCAACGACAAAAGTGTACTTGCTTCCTTGTACAACAGCTTGCATGTTTTCTAATCTAGAGAAGTTGTGGCATTATAGCTCTAATTTTTCCACAATGTAGAAAAAACATTTGTGTGCAGCCCCCATTGACTTAGATGGATTAACAAGCTCTGCTTCCTTCTTTAGGCTTGAACAAAGGCTAAAGTTCATGCCTTCACTGAGTAGCAGATATTCATGAAGTTTGACCTACTGAGAGAGGAACATGAACGTGAACTCTAACTTCACATACTTCACAGTTAGAAACATATTTGACAAAGCCAGCTCCAGCAAACCCAACAAAAATAAAATGTTACTTTACGTAAGTGTAAAAGAAATTATCTAGTTTACCCTCTTTTATTATTATTTTCTTTTTTACACAAGATAGAAAACCACATGTTTTTGGCCTCCTTATAGCAGACCTTTAAAGAACATACGACTGGCTTGCTTGAGAACAAAAAAGAATAGTGCAGCGTTACAAGCATTTCAGATTTCAAATAAGCTAGATATAATGAAAGGCTGTTGCAAGATTAGCTCTTGCCATTCAACTCTGAAAAATGGCAACAGCCCCATCAGTGTTGAAAACTGGAGACAAGTAATTCAATAACAGAATACAGTAGTATGATTTTATACCAACATGTCAGATTTAAGCTAAGCTAGAGATAATTAGAAACTGTTATAAGATTAGTACTTACCATTTAACATGAGAAGATTGTCAGTCCCTGGATGTGGATAACTCAAGCGACCTTAAAAGAAAACAAAAAAACAAAGAGCAAAAAAAAAAAAACAAATGCAGAGGTTTTAGCTGTTATAATAGAAAAAATAATGAAAAAAATCACTGCTTAGAATTTAAATACAAACTATATTTCCAGTTTGCCTAAGGGAAGTAAAGAGCTAATATTTAACTCCAAGCACATTAACCAACAATACCCTTGACCCAAGTTAAAGCTGACAAGAACAGACTTCTTAACCTTAATTCTCTGGTCATAAGATCTGCAGTGTGCTTTGGGATCAGCTCCAACAGGATAAAGCCACTTTTTGTTTCATGACACCCAGAAATAGTGCTGACTGCTTCAGTCTTCTCTTTCATAGAGACTGTGAATCACTGTACTATGCACATTGCTTAACAGAGTGCCATTTCTACAGTTTACTGCTTCTCTACTGAACTGATTTAAGGAAAATCATATTAATAGGAATTAAGGCACTAAAATTTTATTAACCAACTTACAAATGTATTTTGGCGTATTACATATAACTACTGTATGCAATATTTTTCAGTAAGTGGCAAAACCAGAGTACTGGTTTAGCTATAGGATTAGCAAAATTAAAGAATATGATAGATAACATTTTCAGCATTTTACATTGCATAAAAAGTACATGAAAACCTCACATCCTGCTGTTACAATTTTTCAAATACTCAATTTTACTACATTGGTGGCATGTTATACCAGTAAACTACTAAAACAGTTAAATGAATGGTTTAAAATGCACAGCTGAAGTGCCTGTTCACTACAAATTCCTTTTTATTAAAGGAGACGTTTTCTGTTTACAGGAAGCTGCAAACCTACCAGTAGTGCACACTGACCTAGAGAGACATTTACAATAGCTGCTGTGTTTGGAAGAAGTGTGCTTTAATGTGCAAAAAAAACTATGTCTCCATCTATCTTGCTATTCAAACATCCTTGCTTGCTTATAATCCATAAGCATATATAAAAAAATACTGTAACTTAAACATTTAAATCTTTTGGAGGAAATGAGAATGCTTGTGGAGGCATAAGGAAGAATCCAGTCTGGAAGCAATGGGTGTTTAGAGCTCACATAGGTTTAAAGGGGAATATATATGCAGATGGCTTGCAAGATGTAAGTATTAGTATACCACTATCACACCCTAATAAGGCTCATTCTAGGAAAAAAACACTGGGGGGAAAAAAGGAAGGAAAAGAAAGAGAAAGAAAACCAAACCAGCAATCCATGTATTAAGGTTGTCTAACAATTTCCATCATACACCTTTTGGGTTTTTTTCCCTACAATTGGTAAACCCATGTAATTAGCAGCAAGACTAACCATTTCTCAAAATAGCAGTTCTGTGTCCCAAGGGACACCTTTGAGGTCAAATAAAAAGCCTTTTGCTGAAACTTTTTAAGTAGTACGGCTTAAGTTTTGCTCTTCCTCTCTAGGAAACCAAGATGACAACTTCTATCAAAAAATACTGAATTAATACACATTATGAACACTTGTATTCAAAACTTCAAAATGGCAAGATTAAGGTTATTTAGGATATTTTATTCAACTATATTATTTACAGGCATGGTGGCAAAATTATTTTTACGCAGCCATGTACTCTTCCTCTTCCCACAGACTTCATTATTCTAACAACAGTTGGTATCAAAACACTTGCAGATTAGGGAGGAACTATTTGCTTTGGAATTTGGAACATGGAGAAGGAGGTGAAGGGAAAGGGCAGCCTTCTGGAAAAGGGCAGTTGAATGCACCTGGAAGGACTTGCTGTCTTCTCTAACTTCTGCAGAACTTTTAATTTTAAGCAGGAAGATACTGAAAGTCTTCACAGGAACTTCTGTCTTCATGCTCCTTATCCTCAAGATGTCCAATTGTAACATACAAGCCATTTTTTTCTGTCATGCTGAACATATACAGCTGAGAATTGGGCTTGTTCAGTCTTGAGAGGAGAAGGCTCAGGGGACACCTTAAGAGTGGCTCCCAGTACATACAGGGGGCCTACCAGAAATCAGAAGAGGGACTTTTTACAAGGGTGTGTAGTGACAGGATAAGGAGGAATGACTTTAAGCCGAAAGAGGGAAGATTTAGATTAGGCATTATGAAAAAGTTTTTCACTGCAAGGATGAGGCACTGGCACAGGTGCCCCAGAGAAGTTGTGGCTGCCCCATTCTTGGCAGCATTCAGGGCTGGGTTAGATGGGGCTTTGTGCAACCTCGTGTAGTGGAAAGTGTCTCTGCCTCTGGCAGGGTGTTGGAAGCAGAGGTCGCTTCAAACCCAAACCATTCTGTGATTCTAGGATACCTAATGCTTCTTGAACAATGAATGTTCTGCCTTTCTAGAAATGCATGCTGGTACAACTTCAAAATAATTAAGAACAAAGCATTCCTAAATTGCAGTCTGGGAGCTGCCACTGGTTTGCTCAGTCTGGTGAACAAACTCCTTAGTTGTTTGGTCTTTAAAGGTAATATTCATTTGCCTAACAGCAAGGATTGTTCAAGATTATTTACTGTCACCATGTTTCCATACACTGCTATAGAAACAGCACTTGAAACTATGAGCTTTTCAAATCAGAATGCTGCATTTATCTAGAACAATAGAAATTGTGAGAAGTTATTATCTCATCTTGAACCTCTTTGAGTCTGTGGTGACAATCCTTTCCCCGGTCTGTATACATTTATCTCTTCCTATTCAGCAAGGGAGACAAAAGATACATTTTTTTTTACCCGGTAATTACTACAGAACAAGAGGTCAGATTTAAGGCCTAACAGGAGAGAGAAGACCACCAGGGTCAACACCCGGAGAGGAAAAATGTTTCTAAAGATATCAAATGCTGGGTTTACAACTCCGGCTTGCATTCTTGTGCTATCTCTCCCCTATAGCTTCATAAATAACCTGCATCTGAAACATAAGTGCCATATGACTGAGGTTGGAATAATGAAGCACTCCTCATTCAGCGGTGGGGAGAGAGAGTACACTGATAGAGCTGGGCCCACTACTGCAGCCTAAACCTATGAATAACACAAAGAAACCCAATCTTGCTATGTTACAGAGATGAATTTGCTAGCTCAGATAATGAATTATTTGAGTGTTAGAAAGGCAAATGAGTAACAGCGTCCAGCGCATGTACAGCTCTTCTGATATTTATTTACATGGTTATTTCAATGAAATCATACTTAGTACTACTGCATTCTGGTGAACTTAACACTTGTGTTTATTACCTTCTCTAGTACTTGGATTTTCAACCTTAAAAAATTAAATATAAGTTTGCTTATTTATTCAAAACACAATCACTGCTGTTTGCCTCCGATTAACCTGTTGAAGCAAAATGTAGTGTTTCTAAGGTGGCCACCTGAATATAAGGATCCACATAAATTCAGAAGACTTCATACATGGAATTAGGTACAGGATCAGTCTTTACAGAACACAGATTACTTTTTTAACAGATTATTCTAGTTAAATGGACATATACAGTATCAAGCCTAATTTAAAATATCAGTATACAAAATAAAGAAGACAGAAGCAGTGTAACAATTTACGTTGCTTCTATCACGTATTTCTTTTTAGTTGGCTATTTTCAGTGCATGTTGTTTGATGCTTAAAAAAGTACTATTTTATGAACTGCCCTCACCACAAATCCTATCCAATCCCATCCTTCTTGAATGTCAGTAATCTAGAATCGTATGAACCATTCAATAGATGCTCTAGCAATTACAGTGGCCTCTGACTGCTAAAATAAAGAAATTTTAATGATATATAGAAATGCCTTACTGGTTTAAATTCAACTACAAATTAGATAGGGAATACCTCATATTTAAATAACAGCTTGTATTTCTTAGGAATGGAATACGCCAAGGTACTTCACCAACTGCCTACAGAACTTAGCTCTAAAGCATCCCAAATTAGTAACGTGCTGCTAACTGGAACAAATACAATGCTTAATATTACTATCCTGCAGCATAAAGTATCATGCGGTAGAAATTTTCTCTGTGCAAACCTGATCTTGCAACTTTACCACATTACTACTAATTAATAATTCTCATTCATGGCTAAATTCAAAGTAGTATTGTGCTAAAAAGAAACAGGTATGTTTGACTTCTCATGCAACTGGGGTTTTATGAAAATTAGCCCCCTTTTCCATATCTAAGTGCGATTAATGTTAACATAACTGGTATATATTCTCCACAATACTTCTGTAGGGACAGAAATAAATAAAAAGCTTGCAAATAAATTTTGGTGGGAGCAGTTTATCTATTAAATCCAATTAAAAGTCCTGCTCATACAAACCATGAGCAAAGAGTAACAAACTTAGCTACATTTTTGTGATCTCATGTTACTAATATGGGCAATGTGGCTCTGAGCCTAATGATGTTGGTGTAGGCACTCACTTTTCACTCTACCTTATTCCAAGAGTGCCCGGACCAGAAGAGAACAAGTTTCCAGGTTAAGCTTTTCCCTAACTACTGTAACAGACCAGTGAATGGCTGAAGATAGCAGCAGTTTCAGAAAGCTCAGTTTCCAATTCAGTGTAGTTAAGACAACAGCACAAATCCATGTTTGGACAACACCTAGTTACAGAAAGCCTGGATACCACACATTAAAATGCTTGTGTAAGAATTATGTAAGTCATAATCAGGGAAAATGTCTCTGATAGTTATCTATTTAGGCAAATCAGTATCAGTCTATAATATACTCTTTTACCATTAAAAGTTTCTAAGACAGAGAGGAAACAATCTGTATATACAACTTTTAAGTCCTTTTATGTAACTAAGTGAAGTTTTTTTTTTTCTGTAGTTTTTTGTTTAGCCTCAGAAACTTTTGACTGCAATCTGAATTACTCTAGGAAGCAGCTTTAAACGCTACAGCTTGGTAACATAAAACACAGATTAAACTTCTCTGGAACACAAGTATGCAAAGAAATAAAGTGTTCCCTACAGTGTTGCTGAGTCACTAATGCTTTTTTTACTTCACTAAGAATGTGCCAGCAAGTTGCTTTTAAAAGAAAGATGTCTTAACAGCCAAAAAGTTCAACTAAACCGATTTAAAGGGAAAAGAAATCTGAGAAAAAGCAAGACAGACTTCCACCTGCATCAAGTTATTTTCTCCCACGGATGAAGCAAGTGTTTTACTTTATTACAGGCAATACATGTCTGTGTATCTTTCCTAAAAGAACTAGTCTGCCCCTCACACAAAATCCGAGGGAAAAAAAAATAAAAATTAATAGAATCATAGAATAGTTAGGGTTGGAACGGACCTTAAGATCATTTAGTTCCAATCCCCCTGCCAGGGGCAGGGACACCTCCCACTAAACAATGCCACCCAAGGCTGTGTCCAACCCAGCCTTGAACACCACCAGCGATGGAGCATCATGAATTTAATATTTCTTCTCTTTACTCCTGCTAATAATAGCTATGCCTATCGCAAATTTGGTAGTATCTTACATGTAGCTGTAACAGTTGATCAGAAATTAATTGAAAATTTAGTACACTGTCAATATTCTTGCCTTACAAAAGATAAGCCCATAAATTACATTGAAATAATCCACAGTCTTTACCAGAAAGATGTTTAAAAGAGCAGATGATAAACTCCATTAAATCATCTGCTCAATTCTAATACATATTCCATGCAAAGTATAGCTATTTCTTCCCTCTCCCCTGCTCCACCCCAATCCGTTTTAGCCCAAATGTATTGGCTTTCCTGTTTGAAGTGTCTAAGAATCCAAGTTTTCTACAGCTTGACATCAAGCAACACTGGTATTTGGGGGATGAAGAGGAAAACAAAAATACCCAAGAGGTATGTCTGGAAAAGAGACGTCCTGGTAATACCCATTGTTTTTAGGCTATCAACACTGCAATTCCCTCAAAATAGTTTCAGGGGCTAACAGAGGAATAAAAAAGGTATTTAAGAACAACGATGTAAAAATGAATTAATTTATCTGAACTTTTATTATTTTTAACTTCAGTTTATAGTCCACTGATTGGATGGCATACGCTTAAACATCACTTAATGTCTTGTTATGAAATGTGTTTCAAGGAAGCTGGGTGAGAAAAATTAGTTTTAATATGGTCAATATTTCTGCTGCAATGACTAGTGAAGCCAAGCAGCTATACCCTATTAACCGACTTTGAAAAAGTGCCTTATTGAAAGTTAAAAATTACTTCTTTCTTTTAATCATGGGCATAGTAATGACTAAATTTGTCTAAGTGAAGCCAAAACTATGCATCTATAAACAGTTTTTCGGCACGCATAAAATTTACTTTCAGTGAATCATATTTGTAATGAAGTTTTTTCAAGTTCATGAAAGCAAAAGGGGTAAAAATTACTTCCTTCTAAAATGAATCTTGACATGCAAAACTTAGAGCTGTGAGCTAGTACACATGGTGTCTGTTCTGCATTGTGCAAAATCTGAGACAAGATGCTTAGTCATACTCCAGACATTGTAAGCAGCTAAATCTGAAACACGTGCTTAAAGTTCCAGGAACTTTCATTTTCCTACTGTGGTCAGATATAAAAGATGTGTTGTTTTAGTATGCTTAGACTTACTTTAAAAACCTGTTGGAAAAGTATTTTCTAGTTACAAAAATATTCTGTAATTATAACAAAGTATGTCATATATTAATGCAAATGGCAAATAAATAACACTAATATTCTTAATCCTGTGCAATCTGCTAGCAAGTACGATGGGTTCTTAAGTAAATGTCAGATTTTCTGTGGTAGAAAGAAAAGCCACAGAGACTGAAATAACAAAATCAGTGTCTCATGGCTTGCAGCAAAAAAAAGCTGAACTTGCTAGGAAATTAGAGAAATGCCAACTAATGGTGACTAAACAGGAGAGGGATAGAGAGGAACTGCAAGCCTGGGCTAGGATGTGTCTTCCCATTTTCAGTCAGTAATGAACTTTTCTCATATCTGTTAATAATGTAGCTGTCTCAGCTGAAATAACTTTCAAAGAGAAAAAAATCTTCATCAACCAATTTAAATTAGAGCACACAATTACTCTATTTAAATTCATTTGGCGTGTGCATTGTTCTCTGGCACTCGAACAAAAAAAAAAATTGATTTCCTTTGAATTCATCACTATCTATGGCTTCCATCTGGTTTAGCTCAAACATAAAACTGAGCAGAATTTTCATTGCAAGAATATGATTGGGAAACTGTTAAAAAAAAAAAATCATAAATCCCTTAATTGCAGACTGAAACCATACATTCATGTCCCTAGAAAGCACAGAGTAGCTATGGAAACTTTACTGAGTTTTTTTTAGAAGTGTCTATGTATGAACCCAATTCATTGGAAACTCTTAAAGCTTCGTCTTGTAGCATTCTTACTGAAAAATTACTATCGGAAACACAATATTCATCTGTTGCATCATAATGAAATATGAACAGATGAATAAAAATGGGCGTTATCTCTCAATGTCTCTAAAATCTCTTCTGAATTGTAAAGCCAATTGAAAACAAAAAGATGGCAGGGAGAACAGAGCAACCACTTCCATTTCTCATGTCAGCATGCATAGACAAAAGTGAAAAAAATTAACTGTTTTTCAGGAACGTGAGAGGTGACAATGACAGTATACTGTGACATAAGATCTGCATTCTCTAATTTTAAAAGTAGCTTTACCTTTAAAACCCTTCCTGATTTGGGTTCAGATAATTTAAGAAATACTAGTCACCACCTGAATACGGCAAATGGAAGCAACAATCTAACTAGTTACCTTGTCTTTGATGGGATATGCATGCTTTTAGTCCATAGCACTTACCACTGGGCTAACTTCACAGGTTTCAACCCCTTTGTGGTACTTCTTAATGCAAATGTAAACATGCACAATAGACAGAAACTGAATTTAATAATAGACTTAAATGATAAAATTATTAACTGGAATTAATTCTCTGTAGGCAGTAAGAATCAAGAGATCAGATTTATGAACAACTAAGAAAATTTAATTTCAGCTTCCTCTCTAAAGATGAGGAAAATTAACTGGCTTAAACACTACCCCCTTACTGCTGCTTTGTAGAGATTTTCAGCTTGGAGAAAACAAACCCCAAAGTTTTGGCTTTACATTGCAAATCTTACAACATTATTATATGCAATATGAATACTACAGGTCCTCCAACTGAGTACAGATCTTAAGAGACTTTTGCAAAGTATCTTTCAAATTAGGAGAACACAGGCACTCTAACATACTCTACTGTAACATATTAAGTCTTAGGAGCCTCTAGAACGAGAATTGATGGGAGTAAATAATGATATAAAAAGAATTTTTAACATTTCATTCTTTTTTAATTTTTGCAATGGCTTCAATACTAAAATTTAATTTCTGCAAACTAAGCCTGAGTTTCAGATGATTTTCAAGTTAGATTGCATTAGTCTAATTAGAAAACCATAAATGAATTAATATTTGATCAGGCCATATAAAATGGTTTGGGCTCCCTGACCCAAAGTTCAATGGTAGATGCTACCTGAGAATAAGTATGGAAAAACAGGATTCAAGAGTGAGTTAACTGGTGAAAATTGTTAAAATTGAAGCCCATGGGTATTAGCTACAGAGCCTAGAGGGTATGAGGAACCAGCATTCTAAAGCCAAGAGTATTTCTGGACTACTAGAGACAACAGAAACTGGACAGTTGGATGCATTATTATCCTTCAGGAACTTTGGAAAAATGCTTAAGAGGACAAAAGCTGAATTTGCCAGTGGATTTCATTTTCTTTTCAGCTTCCACTGTAAAGAAAGGGAAAATGAACCAGCTAAAACTGGTAGTAGTTTGATTCCCCTCCCACCATCTTTCGGCTACAACTAACAGAACAGCATGTCACCGCAAACTGAGGTAGAATTGCCTACAGCAGACAAGTAGATTTCAAATAAAACTATGAATTTCTTGAGGGAAAGGAGGGGAGGACGGTGGGGAGAGAGAGAAAAACCTATGAAGACACTAAAGCTTAAGTTTAAAACAAACTGTAAATCAATGTTTTCCATAAAATACAGCTTGAGAATGACCTTTCATATGAGTTGAGAAAAATAATTCATATGCTATTTTAATACGAACCTAGAATCCAAATTAGCAATCAGTATTAATTCAAATATGCAGAATGGATGACCCTTTTTTTTCCTTTATTTAGCATAATAACATACCTTTAAGTGGATCATGCTCTGCTCTCATTATGTCAATAAGGGAGTTTTCCAAAGAGTGCATATTCAGACTGTCATACATTCTATTTCGATCCTAAAAGAGAACAAAATCCTTAGTACTGGAATACAAATCATGTACTTTTTAACAGGCAACTTGATAGGAAGACAAAGGTGCTTTCTAAAGGCTGCATGCTCAGACACAGTAGAGATGGACGGTCATAGAAAAGCTTAAGAGACCTGAATTTATTACACGAAGACCTGATTTTATTAACAGCAGGTTTAATAGCATCTAAATATAAAACTATAGACGCACTGTGAAGAACTCTTCTGTGTATGCACTTTTACAGCCTGCAATTGCTTGTTTGCTTCAGAAGAACTGCCTGACTCAGTTCTAGTGATCCACAGCGGAGTTAAGCATTAAGCTATTTAATGAAGGAGACTAATGTCTGTAAGAGCTCCATTTCATGCAGGAGTTAAGCAATGAATAAGGTGGTGACCACAGGACAAGAAGGACAGTCACCTCATCTGAAAGAAAGCATTTTGCTGGTGCTTGGCTAAGTACCTCACACAGGCCCTCAGCCCTCTGCTGAGACTGCACTTCTTCCTGGCTTTTGGGTGATTAAACTGGGACACTTTGCATACAAAGCCTTGGGTTATATATGCCCAGCACTAAATAGTTAAAGGTTGGAAACATTAAAAGCTAAATTACAAAAAGGTTACTAATAGATTGCCACTTTATACAGAGCATTTTTTTTTTTGCAAGTGAAGATTAAAAAGTTATCATAATTTCTTAAAAATATTTTCACTGAAGGTAACAGAAGTTAATGCAATAAATCATAGATTTTTCACTGGTTTTATGCTCAACTAAGAAATCTTCTCCCATGTTTTCTAATACCTCCAAGTTACAGAGACAGAACAAAAATTAATTCTAACTTCTTTGGTCTTCCTGGGATACTGGGATCAGACTGAAAATACTCTGCATAAAACCTCAATCTCCTCTACTTGCGAGGCTTCTGGTTTAACCGCATTGCACGTAAAGGAATCCTGTAATCCATCATGCTTTAATTTTACTGTTGTCTTCTCTCTGGTTGCACTTATTGTAGTAATTCAACAGAGTAGGATGAAATACATCACACACATCCCAAGACCATTAAAATACACCAAAGATACAGCCACCCATTTGACACATACGTAACGGGGACAGAAAGTATCTGACCCACAGTCATCGTGGCTTTCCATGAGAGTTCAGCAGAACATAGATTAATTCCAAGCTAAGCTCCTCAGAGCAAGCAGGTATTCATGCTTTGGGAGTGAAAAAAGTAAGCTTTGTAACGTAGGTTTTCTATGAGTCAGAAACTGACTTTTCAACAGCTTTGAAAAACAACCCAACTTGGATTTTACTTTCATCTTAAAAAGTTTCATCAACTTGATACTACATTAGGATGAAGAGAGAAAAGCCTTTTTTCCCCATCTCTCCCTCAGCCAACCATGAAGAGTACTGGTTTCCTGTTGGGTAAGCAATCTACTATGCTCATTTGATCAGATCCTTTATTTTACTTTCAGAAGCCCTTAGATAATTTTAAAGATATATTAAAAAAAAAAAAACAAACTAAGTTTCTTCTGTCTCCTGCCATGTCCCAGATCAAATGCCAAAACACTTTGCTATAAGTAATCTTCAACTGGGTTTGAGTACCAGCAAGTCATCAGAAATACTTTAGTTCAGGGCAACCTTATTTTGGGACTGGTTAGCTTTCATTCCATTCTCTAGCTGTCCTGAGAAGCAGCAGAATGAAACTGAAGTGACTAATCTGCTTCTATGCCCTCGCAGGTTTCTCAATAGCACAATGAAAAGAACCTGCTTACTATAACAAATTTGCTTTCTATAGAAGGTGTGAGCACTGACAAAGCCGAATCTGTTTCATACTGTCCCCTAGCATTCAGGAGATTTCATCAGGATTTTTAATGAAGTCTTAAATTCAGCTGAAGATAGTAAGGGGTAGTTATTCAGTGCTCCTGCAAAAACCAATGCTGAATAAATATGCTTTCCATGCTTTGCTATCTGTATAACTGACAGGAGAAAGGAACTAGTACTGGTAAAAACAGGACCAAACCATATATGTGATACATTATCTTTGTTACAAGCTTACTGAAGATTTTCTCATTTATTTTTTGATCATTGCTATCTACAAATATATTGAGATAACATGTCTACCTGGCAAACATCTACTCCTGTAGACTTCACTTCACTCTGGGGAGCAAAAACCTGTAAGAAAGGCACCATCATGGCTAATTCCTAAAACTGGCCCACTTGGTCATGAATTGTAAAGAGAAATAGAAAAGTAAAGTACGTAACATGTGTTTTTGATTAATTTTAAAACTGCTCCACTGGGTGACATGGTGCAATGACTGCAACTTCAGCATTGCATCACTCAGTTTTGCAAGTTTTGTGTATCCAAAGCGAAAGGTCTTGTGCTGCTGGTAACAGGAGAAAATAAACTTTTTTCATCATCTTTAGACTTCAGAAAGTTCATGTCTACAAAGCTAAAAATAGTTTTGTTTCTGTGAACTGTATTACTTCATTTCTGGCAGTGGAAGCATTCAATAAGCATGTACTGTACAATATAAGTATGTTGTGAATACACTGAAGTAAAGAGGGATTTGAACATGGGAATTGTATTCTGCCCTCTCACCACACACACACCCTATTATCCTACTTGTGAGTTTGGGTAGGATCTAGCTAACCAGTGCATCAAACTTTTAACATCTATTCCTATTCACAGATAAACTGCATACTATAAAGCAACAATAACAAATTTAACTATCTCAAAAGGAGTTAAGTCATTCTTTAGGTACAACGTTGATTTTAAACCTTTGTGCAACTAGGCTTTATAATGCTAAAATGCTGCTCTGTGCTTCCCAAATATGCAAACTGTATCTTTAAAGAGGACAGTTATCTATGCAATTATGATGCTTTCATTCCAAAGCAGACCTTAAAAGTATTTCAATATTGTAGGTCACATCAGCAAAGATTTTTCTACAACTTTTATTGTAGAAAAAGCCCGCAATGGTTTCATAGTGACAGTTCTATTACAGCATGCTCTACTCAATCAGAAAATTTCCACTGTGATTTTCCCTGATCATCAAGACAAGCACTAAAAATTTTATCACTGAAACTCAACTGGTTTAGTTTTCCCATGCACAGGGAAATTAGTCCCTAATTCTTGGGAATACCTTTAGTTCCATTATTTCAACATGGATGATAAGCAGTTAGCTCAACCCAGAATTACTTTTAAACCAACATGGAAATAGTCCCAAGAATTAGAACTATTTCTGTATTGTTTTCAAAGTCATTCCAGATTGGTTTAGGAGATAACTGCTAATTGATTGTGTTGAAATAATGAAACTATAAAGATAATCAGCAATACGAAGGCATTGCTACAAAAGCATATGTTAATACAAGTTTTGTATTATCCTGACTCCAAAAGTTCCTTTTGTCAAAACTGAACTCCTGTAAAATATTTTGCATTTCCTTCACCTCTGTGGCTCATTAGTCCTATGCTAAGCAGCAAGCAAACTCTTGCTGTGTCGGAAGGTCCATATCTCAGTGGAATGTCACAACATAATGATAGGGGCTTTTTTATCTCCAGAGCCAATAGTTAACTTCTCCCAAGCACTACAAAACCTCACAGTAGCTTTTTATTCTTTTTAAATGCATAAACATTTGAATACTGCTTGACCTACCTTTCCAATACCAGAACCACAACTGCATTCTTACACAGCAGATGTAAGACCATGGTTTCGGTATAATTAACTACAGATTCAGAGCCATATGGCTAAGTGACAAATAGCTCAACTTAAAAGTTAAGACTATGTTAGAAAGGTTACAGAAAAGTGGTAATTGCTTCTGAGTTTTTACAAATTTACTGAAAATAGAAGCATGGAGTATCCTACCCATAGAATATAGTTAGGGCTAGAAAGACTTCTTGACAATGGCATGCAAAAAATCTTCAGAGTCCGCACTTCACAGGTTCTCCCCTCATACATCTACATGTGGAATGAATGGGAAGAGGACAGCTTTCTGCAATGAGCAAGTTTCAACACTAAATTGTTGGACAAATAATTGTCTTGGAACAATCTATTTAGGACTTCTAAATATATCCAAGCAATTTATGCAAAGATTATACTGTTTAAGCATTTGCATAAACTCAGTGCAGACATATTTCAAAGTGTATATATTGTCACACATAAAGAGAATACAAGGACAGAAACTATTCAACACTGAGTAAAATTTTGCTAATCTTTAACCAAGAAAATACATATACATAGTTAAGAAGCTAAACAACTTTGAATTTTGGGCACATACTTCAAACCAGTCATCTGTAGGACTACTTATAGTAAAAAAAATTCTAACGCAGGTATTGAATTCAGTAAACACAAGTATTTTTAAAACATCCTCCTTTACATGTCCCTTTGTATTCTAAAGAATTTGATGGGGACTGGAAACAGAGCCATAAAGCTTCCAGTCATTGCCCAGTATGGTCCTAGCTGGTTGCAAAACAAAGACTCTGTAGTTTTGACCTCCTGAATTAACTTTTTTTTCAAAAGTTCAATTAAAGAAACTTTTAAGACATCAGTTCATAAACCAAAAATGTTGACAGGGTCCATTTTTACACCTTAAAACTGACCCTGAATAAAAATATGTTCTAACATTAGAAAGTGACAGCTGATTTAATAATAAACTATTCAGAGTACCTGAATATAGTACTCAGTGTTAATGTTAGCAGTAATAAACTTAATTATGTACATCATATTCTAAAATATCCTCTTTGCTAAGATCTAAACTTCAAGTCATTCTCATTTTATTGAGGACATACTATAATCATAAGCCCCTTGTTGAAACCATAACTAATGTAAATGAGAAGCTTAATATAAAAACCCATGACTACTACAATTTTAGTTCTATGAAAAAAAGCAAAGAAGGCTTAAAGAAGACACATGAAATTGCTTGGTTACTTTCCATGGTATCATTAGTGGTAAAGATGAACTATAATATCTGGTAGACATCTGTGAATGGTCAACCTGACAAAAATGTTTTGAAGTTAAAATGACACTATCAGCTATGTAGGTCAGCTAAATTGAGCCTAAAATGCACCAAGAACACGTCGTGTGGCAAAGACACACCTACTTTCCAACTAAATAAACACTTAAAAATGAACAAAAAAAATCCCAACCGCATGTACTGTATCCATACTGGAGTACTTCAGCTCAAGAATATGCATTCATAAGCTGGAAACAAGCCAGACACATTATAGAGATGATTAAAGGCTTGGCAAGACTGACTTACAAGGAGAATCTGGAAGATTTGTGTATTAATAGCTTCAACAAAATAACTAAAGGAACAATTAGACATTTGAAGGGGAAGTTATTATTCAAGTTTTGGGTTCCTCCCTCCCCACGCCCTGAAATATCTACATAGTCTTGAGCACTTAAATGCAAATACATCAGGCCATACCGCATTTCAACTCAGGAGAACGATTACGCTTTGGCAGACAGTATGAGGTGAAAGACTTTACTAAGTATACACATCACTGCTATACTATCATGGCTGCTAAATATTATGTTGAATTTTCCTAACTGTTTTTGACTTGCATTAATAGAATGAACTGTATAACTGAAGGAAATTTTAACAGTAGGAGAGAACTCTTAGTTCATATAAAGTCATAAACACACTTGTATGGTAAGCCCCACAAAGTTTCTGCTAACTAATCCCTCTGAATTGTTCATGTGTATGGCTCCAAATACTATTTATTCAAGTCTTGATCCTAAAGTTCAAAGTTTGACAGCACTCCATTTTCTCCAGGTATAGATATTCTCAGTGTAGTGCTCAGAGACAAATACCTGGCTTTGCATGTTATTTAATCAGCCTCAGGTAATCAATCTACTGCATTAGAAATCCTGAAGACACCATTCTGTTGCAGGTTTTGCCTGAGCAAAAACAAACTGGTCAAGCCTGGCTCATGAATCAGTATTTGGACAATTACATTAGTCTGCAAACTAAGAGAATGCAGCAGCTGGACACTTGCAATGCCTTCAAGTTTACAATCAGATGCCAGACACTCCACACTTCTGAAGAAACAGGTCACATATGGGAGTCAAAATAGGGCATTAAGAATCCAAATCTAACAACTTTCTGTTCATCTAATATTGACTGGTATGTGCAGCATCAAGATTATTCATTTAAACTGTTAAGGTACATTTACTAAATTGTACTAAACCAGTCGTATTCCAAGTCTAAAATCCTCTGAATGGATTTTGATAGCAGTTTAAATATCTAAAACTACCACCTGTTGGTAAAAGTCCTTTTGTTTGGGTGTTTTTTTTCTTTGAAAACTTCAGAACATTTGAAAAATAAATATAAAAAACTAATCTGCATTTTTGAGAGATGGTACCTTACCACACAAATCTCCACCTGGAGAGCTGTATTAAACAAAGAATGATAAAGCTCAGCTTTTAGGACCATGAACACTGCATGTACTGTTTGAACAAACCGGAAGGACAACTCAAGGTGAAAAACATCGGAGACATGAAGTGTATTTCCTCAACTTGAGAGACACTGAAACTAAACTCATAGAAAGCCATGTTTTCACCAGAATAAAACCAGTGAAACACTTAAGTGTATTATTAAACTGTTACAATAGGTTCTACTAATCTTTCAAGATGTTAAGAAATCTTAAGCTTACAATCAAAACAGGGTAGCAGACACTGTAATTTTTAAAACAGAAAGATCTAGAAATGGTTAATTATTTTCCTCATCCAAGAAGTGTAAATGAAAGACATGAGTTTACACTGATTTCTGTGCTTGCATTTTGGCCAAGGAAATGTCTGCGTTTTTTTTTTTTGTTTGTTTTTTTTTTTTTTTTTTGTTTTTTTTTTTTTTTTTTTTGGGGTGGAAAAATATGTGGTGTTAGAAATACATTTGTATCTCTTGCACTCTTTTTTCTTTTTTAATTTTAGATCAGGGAATAAGAGAGTATTCATACTGTCTAACTTCTTGACATGCAACATAAGTGCCTAAACTGGAATCCCAGAGGCTGCATAAGGTCAGTGGTGGCAGGTATGTTCTTCTAGAGAATTAGATTAACTAAATAAGGAGCCTAGATTCTCTCTAAGGAGAGAGAAGTAGGCTCCTCAATTAAATGCTTAAGTTAGATGGTGTGAATACCTGGCAAGATTTCTAATTGTTCTTTAATGACTCTGGTCCAAGGCAACAATCCCTTTGCTATGTCAAGTACCTGTAACAGTGCAATCAGCATACACCTCATTATGGCTATGAAAGAACTTCTCTTCATGTAGCTTGTGCTATGTTAAAAACCTAAGGGAAAACAAAAAGCTTCTTACAGTGAGTCACAAAAGAAAAACTTGGCTATTGGCTTAATTTGCTCACATTTCAACCAGTGTTGCCATGATGTTTGACTACTTTTATTTAAAAAAAAAAACAACTTCTGAACTTCAGAAAATTCCCCTGAGAGATTGCTGTAGCTAACATGGCAACTGTGAATTCAACTTCATGTGAGATATATTTCACTTTTAACTATGAAGTACAGAAAAACTGGTTTCATCCCTTTTAGCAATACACGTAAATACTCAGCTATCAGCAATGACATTCATTGTCACTGGCATATTAGCTTAATGCTAAGAAACATTATTTTCATCAGAACTTACATCAGTTCTATACGGGGGACCATCCATCAATGCAAGCACTAAAGAACAAAAAAGTTTCACAGAAGGGAAAAACTTTGAATTTAAATACAGTTCTTCTGTGGCTTATCTTGTTTGCATTAGGTACATGTTTTAAAGAAAGCGCATGAGCAGCTGACACTACTGAATGCATTTTGGATTTCGCAAAAATTAAGATAGGATCTTAATGTACTCCTACTATTTTTTTTAATGATCTACAGAAAATTAGTCAGTGACAACACTGGCTTTTCTAACCAGATTTCATTTGCAAGCTTGAGCTAGCTAAAGATTAGAGGAGAGGTGCTCTGTCCCCTGACATACCAAATGATTACTACAGTTAAAAGAAAAATGCATGACCATATGGGAAAGCATTCTGCAATCCTGTGAACGATGCTGTATGCATTCAACATGCATGCTAAGATGTGTTTGCTCTGTGGAAGCAAGGAAGAAATAAGTGGCTTCTACATACACATAAACACTTTTGTACAATACTTTCCAAATGGCATAAAATTTAATTACCGCTATTTTTTAGTATCTTCTGAAATTGCTACTGTATCTTTAAGACTCCTCAATCTAAATACCTCAGCCTTTTATGGAAGGAGACAAGCAGAGTACAAATTAGCAAGATGGGTGTCTGACAGCATCACAACTGCCAGCACAAGTCCCGAAGAAAAGAAGCGCAAGCACTTTGAGCTCTATTTAACTTTTTCATTATGATGTGCAAAATGTAACAGCCATTGTAAGGAATTAACTACATAACAATAGTATAATCACTGAAAAATAACACTATTTCAGTGCAGCAAAGTGATTTAAGGAAACATTATGCATTTGTAGAATAGCAGTAGATAATACTGCACCTTTTCAAAGAGGACTGGTTCTACTCTGTTCTGCAACTATGACTTTACACATGTAAAGGAGATTTAAACATAGACAGCCCTACAGCATAAATATAGCCAAACAGGCCTGTCTAATCCTCAGTGCTGGTGCTCAGAGGCAAGGACAATTATGCGTGCCCACCTTCTCACTTTTGACACCATCTCTTCACAAAACTAAAACCCCCCCAATCCTCAAACAGAAACATAACAATGTAATTTATTATGAAATGCAGCATTTTTTTCCTACCCTACTACACAGAATTTCTATTTTGCATGCACAAGGCTTTTGAATAGACATGAGTTCATCTGTATTAGATGACCACTGCAGGAGCTTCTGAAAGTTCAAAGCAACAGCCATACTGACTTGTAAGGCATACTGGATGAGCAAATATGTTCACAACTTGTGCTTAGCTCCATATGAGTACTAATATATATGTCACTGGAGTTTCAACATATAATGGCATTAGTATTTCTAATCCTGTTTGGGAGACATTTCAGCGTTTCGACTATTTGTGAAGCCCTCCACTACAGATCATTACCTATCCATAATCCGTTTTCCTTAACAAATCAGGTTGAACATATAAAGAATGGTACCTTTTTTCCCCCATCTTTCCATCCATGCAAAAAAGCATTCAGCTATGATATCCCAGCTAGCAAGGCTACTTTAGAATAGATTTTCATAGTACAGGCAAATACCCTGTTAAGTTTTCAGGTCCAGTGCATACACACCTATAGCAGAACTTAGGTCTGCCTGGAAGTCACCATTAGCCTTCATAATACTGCAAGTATCAGATCTCACCTGGGAGAGTCAGGACATTGCCTTTTATGCAAAAAAGATCTCCAATAACAAAATGATAAGAAAAACAAGAACTCTAATGAGAAATCTGGTCCCAGGGAACACCCTCCTACCACTATTACAACTACATGAGGATTAGCTTACTAAACGCAAATAGAGCTGTTTAAACTCAAATATGGTCACAGTTACAACAAATGAAACTCCAGGTTACTCTGCATGGAACCTAACAAAAAAAAAAAAAAAACAACTATATTAGCTTTTTATGGAGAGAAAGCAATATTATTTTCTCTGCATTATAATCTTTTTTTTTTTACTTCTGCTGGAATACAGGAGGTCACTGTGAGAGAGAAAACAAAACTAAAAATTGTTCAAATGGCAACTGAGATTGAGATCCAAAATAACAGAGGTCTCCACTAACAAGAACCATCACAACTAAATTAATTTAGGCAGGAGTGGTAAAAATAACATTTTACCAAGAGATATCTGAGGCTGGAGCTAGTGTACTTGCCTCAAGTCACATGAGATATTGCTGACAAAATTTGGGAGATGAATCCTTTTGTTCTGAGATACATTCCTTCTTTTTGACACTTCTGAACCGTGGGGCTTCCAGCCAAAACATAAAAGTTGCTAGAATGTAATAAAAATCTAATATGCAAATGTCAGCCTAAAAACATCAGTAAAAGATGAATGTAACGAAGACTCAGAGCCATCTGCAAAAGTAAGAAAAGCTATGCACGAGGACAAGTGAACAAATCCGAGTTTTAAATGGGTATGAATACAAGTATTACCACAGGCAGAATAAACTTGTTGGATTTAACATATTTTGCTCTATTGCTCATCAGCAGCTCCAGTTTCTACTCTTCTTGACAGTCAACATTCTTAATTAACTCTGAGAATCACATATTGCTGAATGCTCTGAAAACACTGGGGCCAGCTGCAATTTAGGACTAAACCCAGTGCAGAAATATACAATTTTCAAACCAACTATCAGGGCTATGATGACTGTTTAATTCTTTAAAATGAATGAAGTCTATGAACACAACAGTTACATACCAAACTTACCTGCAAAGGAAGGAGAGTATTACTGTTGCTGTCAGTGCGGAAAACATTATCTTCAATCCACGATTTTGGTGTCAGCGATGGAGTGGAGCGAGTAAATTTAGGAGGAGCAATGACATTACCAGAAAAGGGTTTCTTCAAAGGAGAGATCTGGTTCATAGTTCCTGGAATTCCCATGTTTCCAGTTCTACGATGGTCTCTGCCATGCATTCCTCCCCAGGATATATTTCCTGTGCTCCAGCCACTGCTCTGATTGCTCCAGGGCGACTGCTTCAGAAGAGGCTGAAAAAAAAGATCAATTTGCATTATTTAAAAATACCTGAAATGTCAGTTTACTTGGAAAAAACAAAAAAAAAAAAAAAAAACCAAACAGCAACACGTAAATCAATTACTCAAGCAAGGAAGAAAACATCATAAAGAATTTTTCATTTCCACTCCCTCATACACCCACCCCAAAAAACACAGAGCTTGTGCAACCCATTTAGACTGTCATCTTATAACCAGTAGCATTCTTAAAAGCTACACAGCTGAACAATTCCGGGGTGTAAAACCACATTATAAAACACCAGGAGACCATTTTCTTACACATTACATGGTATTAAATGGTGAAATTTCTTCAAAAATAACGTAAGAATTTAAAAGAGGTCAATTAAAATAATTCTTAAAATAGCAACTATTATTCTACTACTATTAGCAGTAAGTAGCAGTACTTCACTACAGTAAGCAGAAATTTAAAAATTAAAATTCAGATGGCAGGTTGATTTTTCCCACAGTGTTTTGGGTCCCACTGTCTCAGTATTGCCATATAAGACCAAAAGAGCACCGATTATTGTACGGAGAAACTGTTTGAAGGAGCTATCTTAAATGGCACTATCTGCGGAATTCTGCAGGGTTTTGGGTGATTCCT